>LQNS02001159.1:288474-300633 GCA_001587735.2 Parhyale hawaiensis | reverse complement strand
TGTGGCATTTTTTCTAGAGTGTTGAAATTCTCTGAATTTGACACCTTCACATCTTTTGAAAACAAAGATTGAATGCATGCCGTGTTTTCCTCTAGAAAAAGGCACATATTGCCCCCTACTGCCCCCTCCACTCCACTGAAAGGGCATATGCTGCCCCCCTCATTGCCCCCCCACTGAGAGAGCACATGCTGCCCCCCCTCTATCGCCCCCCCCCACTGTAAGGGCAAGGGGGTGGTCGCCCCTCCTGCCCCCCCCCGTTCCGGCGCCCTTGGTGGCAGCCATTTTTATTTGTTTCATAGATTTTTCCAGCAAAAATTGGCGAGTTTTGCGATATGAGAAATGGTAAGTTGCCCTTAGACTTTTGGACGCTTGACAGGCGACCTGATCAAACAGAGGCTTGCAGAGGTCTCGGTATTCCCGTGACTATCCCCTTGATTTGATGCCCCCCCCCCCAAAAAAAAAATAAAATAAAATAAATGAACAAAGAAATTTATTTTGGCAGACAAATATTTTAAGAAACTGAAATACAGATGAAATGATATGCACAATTTGTTTAGATATTCAACGTTACAATATATTTTAATGAATACAAATTACTAGTAATTTTTTTTTTTACGAATCCCATAGATCACAGAGAAGAATTTGGATAAAGTCTGGGTCATGTTACGCAAGCCACCCGAGCCATGCAAAACAGCCCGTCTAATGGTTGCGTTCCGTCACATCGTAGCTCTTGACTAACAAAAACACCGAGCGTGAGTTATCTCCACACTGAACGTAACCGCTGGCAGCTATAGTTTACCTTGCATTCCCATATAAAATAAAAGTTGAGTCGAGCTATGCATGTTCCACAACCTTGAAGTCAGTGACATATTGCACTTCGTCTTACGAACATAATAACATAAAAATATTTAAGAGAAAAGACAAAATTACAAAGGCAGGTGCACTCCAAAAATTAGTAACATAACAAATTTTTATTTTGTATTCGCAAGCTAATACAGTAGCTACTGTAAGACATTCATCATAATTCAAATAAAAGGCAGTTATCAAGCTAGATAGCTTGACACCAGAGAGAGAAATTATTTTGGGTTTGTGTCGACAAGACCACGTCAGGTGGATTACGGCTGTGATAACGTTTTTGGATCGATACAAAATTTGCACCCGATGATCTATTGATTGTTGGTCATTACAGCATTGATCTCGATCCATTTCATGTAATATATTTCAAATTTATTTCTGGAGAAATGTTAACGAAAACTGACATCAGTACTCTAGCAACTAACCACATGGGGTGAAGCATCATCCATCAGAACTGAGCAATGATTCCGAAAGCGTATCGTTTCCAAAATGAACTTAAATTTAATTCCAAGTATTTGCCATGAAATTATTTTCATGTAATTATTTATCATCCGTAGATATCATTATGGTGAATTTGTAAAAATCGTAATTCGATCCTTTTCAATTGATTGCAAAGAATATAAAACTATCATGGAGGACATCCGATCAGTGAGAGTTCTGAGGTTGCCGTTTATACGAAGGCAATGTTAACAAAAAATTCAAATTGGCCCCAAAACTAGGATTAATTTTCATCACCACAAACATTTGGTAATCTGTACTTTTTGAAACATTTAGCAATTTCTGCAATTTCTTTGCAACTCAGTAACTTTTTGAGTTATATTCAGACAAACAAACACGCTAACGTACGAACCGATTATCTCTAAGATTTGATCATTTGTGTTTCTTAGCTTATCCAACAAATCTTGCGAAATTTCAGCAAGATTCGTTCATATATCACACAGAGAAATGGTTGTTTGCCATTCAGCAAAATTTGTTAACTGCAAACGACTTGTCGTTTGAATTTGCTTCAATGCACATTGTCGTTTGTGATGAACAACCGATGAACAAGAGCGTTGTGATGAACAACAGTGTTGTTTACGATAATCATTATTGATTTGTAGCTAAAATATTACTTCGTTAGGGATTAGAAACCCGGTGTTTTTTATCGTAAAGAACATACTTTTCTGCGTACCTTTTTGGGTTTCGTTACCGACAAACAGGCAAACGAACTGGCTGGTCATTAAAACAATTTGGTCAGTTGCTCTTCGTAATATTGCCAACAATTCCTGCAAATTTCATGAAGATCCGTTCATAACTTTTTGGGTTATTTTAGAGACAGACAAAGAGACAGAAGGCAAACAGTGCAATGGACAGACAAACTCCGACAGAAGAACTGTATAGCTTTCTTGCCGGAGGTTTAGATGCGAAATAAGGGTTCAAAATGACTATGCAATAGAAACAGTCTCCACTAATGTTCATCAGAATGTTTGTTAGCTCCATTACTCAAAAATTTATTAACGGATCTTCGAAAAACTTATTGAAGCTGTTAACACTGTTGTCGGGCACAAATGATTAGATTTTGGTGCTGATATAAAATAAAATAATGGTCTCAGAACCAATTTTATTTTTTCGTAACTGTTGCCTTGTTTGTTGGAGGTATAGAATCTCAGAGGGCTCTAGTTTGTTGCTGTTTCGACGCTGGATGGTCTTGAGGAAACCTGTTACTTAATTCAACTATGAAAAATTCAACAAAAGATAAAAAGTTTACTCTGTAGTGGTCATAGGCTGATGTAGTTTCTATGTTTGAACGGTGCTTCTGTTTTCCAGTAATTTTAGATCTCGACGTTTATTTCAATAGTGTTTGCAATTTTTCCAGCAAACTATACCCAGCTTCAAATTTATCTCTGCATGATGGTAGAGATCAGACACACAAAGACATGAGGTCATATACTGAAGTTACGTCCTGCACTGTGGCTTGAAACTGCACTGAAAGCGACTTAGTTGTATCAAAGACAATAACGCAGGCTGCCAGGGCAATAATGAAGTCAAATTTTTTAATGGGGCTCTTAATTGTAGCATGTTGCTATAGGTTGCTAGTGACGATATTTTAGCATTTGGAGACCTTTCCTGTACATCGTTAACAGTACCTATAATGAATGGGTGGAGATTATGAAACGAGGTAACAGTATCGCGTCGCCTTCACTCATCTTGTCTGACACAATGAATTCAATCTTTTTTCTTTTGTTCTTGTCTAGTGTATTCTCTTCGATGTGCTTTTCGAGGATGTTCAAATGGTTAGAAGAACGCGTAAGAAACGAAGTTATATTTTCTGTAATTCCCATAACGTTCCTGATGCTTTGAACTGAACAAGCACTGCCCAGTGATGAATTGAGACAATGACTAGGGCAGTGAGTGTAAAGTGCCAACGGTTGTTTCTCGCGTTTTATGTTGTTGGGAGCTTCGAGGAAAGGCGCTCTCGGCCGGACGGTGTGCTGTCATGAATGGAACCGAGGTATCAGTCTCTGCTTACGGTAATGTGGTGATCGAGAGACACGACTTTGTTCCGCTCATTGTAGGATTATTTCTTCATAGCAGTCAGTGTGTGTACGTCACCCGCACATTCCTAGGTTTTGTGCTGGAGACCGTAATAAGAAGCTAAGCGATTGTACTCAGTAGACCTTTGGCTGATAACCGAGCAAGACTCGAGTCGAATTAA
The DNA here is from genome assembly GCA_001587735.2 of Parhyale hawaiensis. Taxonomy (NCBI): domain Eukaryota; kingdom Metazoa; phylum Arthropoda; class Malacostraca; order Amphipoda; family Hyalidae; genus Parhyale; species Parhyale hawaiensis. The sequence continues at coordinate 297,083 of LQNS02001159.1, read as the reverse complement.
TTTTGCCGGTTACAGTGCATGTGCTCAGTGCGCGACGTGAGATGTACACAAATCAGAGTTACAAATATAAATTTGTGTAGCCGAGACAGCTCTGTTTGTGGTCAACTACCCCTTTCTACGGAAAAATATGCGTAATAAATGCGTTTTAAATGCATATGAAACCAATTATTCACATCTTTAAAACATTATTAGTACTAAATTTAGATCTCCTGGTACTTTTCCTTTTCTTGCATTACCATATACTGAGTCATTCCTGCTGAGGAGGGCACGTGCCAACGTGCCCCTCTTGCGTACGCCAGTCGGCCAGTGGAATGGTTGGTCTGCTCCAATTTTTTTTCATTCTCCTGTTAATGTTTGCAAAACCATCATTTTCTTGATACGATATGAAGGTCAGGGAAGCAACTGACTCTCTAGTAACAGATTTTAGTTTACTACCCTTCTCCTATTTTCTGCTGGCCTGGCCCGCTGTTGACCCAAGCACTCCAGCAGGAGCAGTACTTTGTCCACAGATTAGATCAGTTATCGATCTAGTTAATTTTCTGTATTCAAAGTTTTCTTCGTTCACTTTTTAGGGAAACCAAAAAAGACATGATAACCAAAATTATTCAGAACTGCACGTCTGTAAGACGTGCCCAATTTGAATGCAGTCTAATGCCGTGCGCAGCCGGACAACATCTTCGTTTATTTCGACGGAACATTTTGCGGGTAGATCGAGCTTGCTGCGACATGCTAATGCACACCTAGCAGCTTGCAAAGTTTTAGGGTAAAATAACTACAAGTTGCATAAAAATGGAAAATAGCGACTTTATAAATTTTATATAGCCGCTAATTTTTATTCCATTTTTATAACCAAAGTTATAAACGAAATTTCGAAAAGGACGTTTTTGCTCGCTTCCATCGTCGTAACCAAGATACCGATTCCTTTCATTGCACCTTTCTTCTTTTTTTTTAATCCCTGTAAACGTAACATTTTTTAATCCGCAACTACTCGCCCTAGCTCACTTTAGGCTGCATATCCCTTCGTCATTTGCTGACAATACACGAATACTAGCTGCTGTGCAGTCTGTGGAAGATGTGCTGTCTGTGCAGCGAAATTTGGGAAGTATCTGCCAATGGTCGGTAAAAAATAATATGACCTTTGATGAAACAAAATTTGAACTACTAAGATACGGAATGAATCAAACGTTCTCTGAATCCACTCAATATACCACCAGCGATGGGCAAGGAATTGAGAGAAAGACAGTTTTTTAGAAACCTCGGAGTGAGAATGCAAGACGATGCTACGTTCGATTAGCATATTGCTAGAGTTATCGCTGTGGGAAAAAGATGGAGTGAATGAGTTTTACGAACTTTTTCGTCAGGCGAAGTAGATGTAATGCTCACACTATGGAAGCAATTGATTCTCCCGGGAATAGAATACTGCTCTCCACTTTGGATGCAGAGTACAAGAAAAAAGTTAGAACAACTTGAAGGTATCCAACTATCGTTCACGTCCAGAATTCGAAGCATGCCGGAGTACGATCACCACAAACGACTTAGCTGTCTCCATTTATATTCGGTACAACGAAGATTCGAGCGATTCACAATCATATACGTTTGGAAAATTCTTGAGCGTATCACTGTGGATGTGAATGGGCGGATTGTCGCCAGACGCTTAGAAAGAACTGGAAGGACTTGTGATACACGCTTCTCAAGTAGAGACGGTGGGAAAGCCGTGGCCACAAAAATATTCTAATAGCTTCGCTCGGCATATTCGAAGCGTCACTGATATCAAAATTATAGAGTTAAACAACTTGTTGGATTCACATTTAAAAAGAATTTCAGATACCGGGCTTTGCAAAAGTCCTGACCTGTTTTAACAATTTGCCATCCAAAGTTCGTAAAAGCTTTGTTTATAGTGAAATAAAACAAGATTTATAATATATTAGTTTATTATGATCTAAACAACATTACTATTCAATAGGACCTCCATTGGCAGCAATGACACGCCTTAATCGTGGTCGAAAGTCCTTACACCCTTTACGGACGTAGTCCGCGGCAAATTTAAATATACCACTCTATGGGCGTCTCAAGTATATCTTTCAGTAGATGGGAGAGATTTAGGCGAACACAAGTGGGCTCTAGAAATCTATTTTAGTATCCGTTGACTCTCAATCTTCGGCTGGAAACGCCAGGTGGAATTAAACGTAATATTCAGATGTGCCTATACTTCAGCAAAGCTCCGCAGGGTAGCGATCTATCGTTGGAATAATACGCAGGTTACAGTGACTGCTTAATACGGCTGCCAGACAAGAATGAACACTCTTGGTAACCAAGGCGGCACTTTTATTAACTCTGGGCGGAAGTCAGGAGGCTGTGCTTGCGGCACACGACATGTGCTGACGGCACATTAACTCCCTTTCATTTTTTGAAAATTTAGTGGTTGCCTTGAAAACTAAAGCTTCGGCACTGGAGCCTCGAAATTTAATTACAAAATTGTAATCGTGCCGTACTGAGATAAAAGGGCTTCATCAAACTACAAATTTTCCTTTTTCTACTCTAGTATATTTGATTAGGTAAAGGCTAGAATTCATTCGGTAATATTTTCCACCACAATGGCAGACCCGCTACACAACCTGTACAAAGTAGTGCTACGCTGGCAAGTGAAATTGAAAGAAGGCAGAAACAATCTGATACAGGAAGAGGGGAAATTGTTAGTACATCTCTAACTGCCTAACTTCGTCAATGGACCAGATGAAACCATCGCAGAGATTTATTCTATTATTTTTCAGAAATAGCAAAAATTTTGAAATTATATTTAATTGGCTTTGGTGGTAGACAGTGCTGGTAGAATGGGACTGTATATATTGCATGGCTTAGAGTATTATTCAAGTAATGTATCGTAAGAGTGGCATCCTCAGCCCTTAGCTTGGCCTCTAAGGCCTTCAACATAAGGTAAGTGAAGCACAGAGTCATGGTCAGTATGATAAATATTATTAATAGCAATATTGCAATTACGTCCGTGACTCTATCCGGTAGCAGGTCTAGGTGTGCGTTTTCCTCGAGGAAACGCTTCGTTAGAACTCCATTGTTGGTTTCCAACACTTTCACTAGCGTGTCCACACTAATGGTGGTTACATTGTTTCCCATCTCAGCATTCGCTTCGTTTTGGCAATTTCGAAAAATCACAGGCTGGAAAATTCTACAAAATAATGACATATTTCATTGACGAATTGATTCTAGTGTGTGTTTAATTTGTGGTGTCAAGTTACGAAAAGAAGACACAGGGCAATAAATGGCTTCTTTCTTGCCTTTCCAGACCAGACCGGTTACGTGATCCACAGGTGTCAGTTTAATTGAATTGCAATATATGACTTCTTTCTTGCCTTTCCAGACCAGACCGGTTACGTGGTCCACAGGTGTCCGTTTAATTGAATTGTAAACAGACCCAACAGCGTACGCACCAGTGCCTGGACAGAACGAAAAAGAGAATTAAGCATGGCCCACACGTTATTAATACAAATAATACATCTTAAAATTAAACAACTGCACTAACACGCCAAGTAGTATCACTTCTATCCATTGTGTGTGTGTATCTACTAACGTGATATCACGTGAGTACGTGACCGGTTGCCGGATGGCAACAGACAGGAAAAAATACAAGTTGAAAATGGCTGGCTCGGACCTCCGGTCAATTAAAGAAGGTTAAAAGAAATCAGACGACTTGCGTGGAAATCATCTCAGACTTCCTCTCCCACGACACTACGAGACATCGAGCAATTTCTTCACTCCACGCCTAAATCTTAACCAGCTACTGAAGGATATACTTGAGAGGCCCATAGAGTGGCATACGAAGGTACTCAAGGTATCTGGTTAACAATTGTTATTATTGCGGTTTCGTATGACAGGTTTTAGTACGCGCTACTCAGCTTCCATTTGTTTTTTTTTGTGGTTTGTAGAGGAGGTGGGTAGGTAGCAAACAACGAAAAAACTTGATAATAGCATATCTTATTATTATTTCCTTATTCACATATTCAAAGTATTTTGCCATAGTTCTTAAATGGGAGCAACGGCACTTGATTCAATGCAGAACTCTTCATAATTCAAAGGGTTACTGGGGCCACATGCAACTCCTAGAGTGTTTTTTTTTGTTTGGTGGAGATATGTCCCAGTACCGCCATCTGAATCAGTCCTGATTGTAAACAAAACTGTGTTGCCACTTTACCATCACCTTTCTTGTCAAACGATTTACTAAAATGTTAGCGGCTACATCAGATGGCTTAGCAAAAGTTGCCACTGACTAGTGAAGTTTTGGGTGTCTCTTGAAAATTGGGATATCCAAAATATTTACATTATATTAAGGGGTTACGTTGACGACAGATTTTTATCTCCTGAATGGTAAGTCTGGCACTTTCTCATAATAATACTGCACTAAAGCAGGCTTTTTTTGCAACACTACTAGATTAGAAGCGTTATCCACATTAGATCGGGTGTACAGCAGTGTTTGATAACGAGCATTACGTTAGACGAGAAACGTTAGGTCAGATGTGTTACGTTAAACCAGATGGGGTGTGTAAGTGTAAATGAAGTGCGTTAGGTTAGATTAGGTGCGTTAAGTTGGAAGAGGTGCTACTTTGGTGCGTTAGTTTATATGACAATAGGCTAGAGGAATTGAGGTAGGTTAGGTGAGAAGTGTTAGTGTAGATAATATTCGTTAGGTTATACGAGTTGCTCTACGTACTTGGCGAGCCTAGTGATTCACGACTGACGATAGCTTAGAGGACATGGGTTAGGTGGTCGAACATGGTAGGGTTAGACTGAGTTCGTCAGGGTTAAGTGAAGAACGTTAACTTAGTCGGAGTAGGGTACGTTAAGGAGCTGCATTAGGTAAAACTTAGGTAAGTTGTGATAGCGTACCGTAGGCTTAATATACATTTTAGAAAGGAAATTAGTAATCAGCCGTGGAATTTTCCCGGTGAAAGTAGTTATTATTATTCAAACTAGTCACCCGGGCCTCCACGGGTATGTATATGTATATATAATGAAACTCAAATGAACAACACCAGTAAGCCCAAAATGGTGCTCAGAAAAATCCATCGAGAAATCATTACCAGCTGACTTGAATGTTTTCAGATCCACACGGCAGAACACAAATTACGGCAACAAGTTCCAGCTAAAAACAGACCAAGGCAGCGACGCCAACTGAAGCTTTAAATTCGTAGGCCGATGTTCTTCAATGTAAATAGTTGGTATAAGCCACAGTTCGTGTGTTTCTTCCATTGACCTTGAGTGTAGGAAGAGAAGAATACTGCCAATGTTTCTGGGGAGGGGGGGGATTGCTCTATAGTTTTGTTAGGAATGTTGCAAGGATTCCAAATCTGCCATTATTTTTTCAAGAAAGAAAACTCATTGAGTTCTTTGCTTTTGATGTTTCCCAAAAATACATTTATCTATATATATTTCCCACTATCTCAAAAGCTAAGGCCTAAATAAAAAAAAAGTTGTTGGATAAAAAAGTGTTTCATTTCCAAACATACATATACTGTGCAAATTTCAAAACAATCGGTCCACAATCGATGCTTTTACCCCTCCATGCCCCCTTCGCAAATTGTACCAGGTTTGAAAGTTCGACCCAACTTTTTTTTTATGTCATCATCATATGTAATAGGAAAATACATGGTATAGCTGTAAAAGACAAATGTATACAGGCACCATTCCGGAGAGAATTAGTTAGCCATAAAAAATGATGGCAATGAATTTTGTTGTCTGTCTACCCAAAAACAGGCAACAGGAGTTGAGTCTTAACAATAATAATATATATTTTTTTCAGGCAGTCAGATGGGTTGACTGAGATGTAAAAATGCCAAACTCTAGAGTATGCTGGCCATAAAAAATGACGGAGTTGAATTTGCCCCTACCGAGAGTGATGGTCTTACGCCACGAGGCGTTCAAATTTTGTTTATGTGGCAGACATCCTATATTTATTTTTTTTTTGTTCATTTAGTTTCTGTGGGGTGTTCTGGCTTCTTGCTTAACTATAAATTAATTGAATGTAATGGGCCTAAAAATAGCAAGGCGTATAGGGTTTCTTTGCTCTGAACTTTATGCAAATTTCTAATTTTAATTATCAACTAAACTCAAATTATCTAATTCTCGGAAGATCTAACTATTTCTAATGTCACTAAATTCTTTACTAAGTATTTCTTGACACTCAACGTGCAGTAATATGTTCAGGTGCGTTCTCCATTCCATACAATTATATTCTTGAATGCGAAAACTGAAAGTTCTATCGATTCGTTTGTGTTATGTTCTAGTCAATTAAAGAAAGTTCAATTTTCTTTTGTAGTATCGGGCGTCTCCTCTTCACTTTGCTTGTCTCTTCGGAAGTTTACTGCGTTCTTCTCAAACTCAGCAGTTGAAACATTTGCTTTCTTCTAAATCTTATAATGTGCCCAATACAGTTGACCATAAATTCATCTACACCCCAACGTAAATTCATACAGTGCAAAATCAGTCTTCACTGTATTAAATTTTTCATTACAACTCTGTTACAATTTCAGAGGTACGTTGTTCTTTGTTGAATATTTTTTTTTTCATAATTTGAAGTAGTAGCGCTTTAGCCATCGCTGTGCTTAGGGCCAGCTGTAACCGCGTGCTCTGCTGCGCCCCGCCCGAAGGAATAACACAGTCAATTATTCTTCTTACTGCACCGGACTGTCCGGACGTCGCTGTCGCTGCTCCTGCTTGGTGCCCGATAGTTTTCTTCGCCCTACCTTCACCGTTTATACATTCTATTATCTGAGTTTTGCCTCAATGCAAACAGCCATCTTAATTGAATCTCTATGAGACAACTCAGAACATAAATGTATGAAAAAAATTCTGTAAGGTAGCTACGTCGTAACTTGAAAATAAATAGTTACTTCATTTTTTTAGAATTATTAAACTAAAAAAACAATTTTAAATTGTAGTTAACTTACTTGAGACGTTGCTGTTTTAAAAAATAATTATTAGAAAACGAAGTTAAATACTTATTGTAGTAATGGATGTGAAAGGAATGTTTAACTGAATTAAAAAACCATATCTTGACTTGACTTTTTATTCCGGTCCTTCTTGAAGCGTGTAGGATAAAATGCTCTACAAGAGTCATATGGGCTTTCTGCATTATTCAGGTCATAATTTATGTATTCTTGGACAGCTAGGAGCAAGCAAATATCGACCAAAATGATATCAAGATTTAAGTTTGCCCAGGCCGGTCGACACCGGCTCGCGGCTGGTTATAAACTAAGAATGACATTCGGTAAATTCTCGAAAGACTCCATGCTCATGCGTTCTCAACAAATTCAGAATAAGACTTATTCAGAATTTACGTTAACTGGTTGATGAAAGTATCACTACATAAAGATTGCCTTCAATAGTTAAAGCTATTTAGAGAGCAGCTCACCTTACTTTAATTACTTATAAACAGTAATTCGAAAGGCAGTTCAAATGACGTTATAGAATTCAAAGCAATATACCAACTAGAGCACTCGGCCAAGCGGGGCAACGGTAGCAAAAAAATCAAATTGGCTCTGAAACCATAACTTTCTTCGTATGAACTCCAAAATCAAATCATTTGTACCTTTTGATAGTAGTAACAGCCTTTGCAATTTTCTTGAAGATCCGTTCATAACTTTTTGAGTTATACTGCTAACAAACGGTATGACAAACATGAGTCAAACATACAAATGGACAAGCCGATCTGCACCAAAATTTAATCATTCATGTCGTCTAACATTACTAACGACCCCTGTAAATTTCATCAAGATCCACTCATTAGTTTTTGAGTTATTGTGCTAACAAGCATAAAATTAAAAACAGTGACAAACGAACCTACAAACGGATCATTATCAAAATTTGGTCATTTACTTTTTGTTATATACCGAACAACTCATGTTTATATCATAAAGATTTATCCATAACTTTTTGAGTTATGGCATTGAGAAAAATGGTACAGACAAACAAACAAATAAACAAACAAACAAACAAACAAACGGATGGACATATCTTCACCTAAAGTAAATCATCTGTTCCTTCTAACATACCTAACAATCCCTGTAAATTTCGTCCAAATCGATTCCTAACTTTTGAGTTATCTTGATGACAGGCACACAAACACGACGAAAACATAACCTCCTTGGAGGAGGTAATGAGTAATAACTATAGGAAGGAAAGCACGCGACACATTACGGAGATCAAAATGCAAACACATTGCTAAGACTACTCTATGGTGCCGCAAATTCCATAAGCTGTCCTGCGAGTAATACTTCAACAGACTTACAGTAGCAAGTTTAGGTACCAACTCAATGTACCTTGAGTTACCTAACCTTGAGAGTCTTCGGAAGAAGTCCAGGTGACGTTGCTCACATCACCTCACGTGTGTGGAGTCACTCTGCTGGGTGTCTTCTGTGGCGCCGCAGTTTGAAACCAAAGAGAGAGCCAGCAGCAAATTATCTCCACAGTGCACGAAACCGCTGACCGCTGGTCTATCTGGTATTCTTCTTAAATGTGAATCCAGCAAATTTTTGAACTCTACAGTCTTGATATCAGTGGCGTTTCGAATATGCCGAGGCATTTTGTTAAACAATCTTGCT
>LQNS02001159.1:271783-284993 GCA_001587735.2 Parhyale hawaiensis | reverse complement strand
GAAATGTTGCGTCCAATAGTCCCTATGCGCTCTAGTGGCTAAGTGGCTGCACCCAAAATGTTGCGTCCAATAGTGACTATGCGCTCTAGTGGCTAAGTTGCTGCACCCAAAATATTGTGCCCAATAGTCCCTATGCGCTCTAGTGGCTAAGTGGCTGCACCCAAAAGGTTGCGCCCAATAGTCTCATTCCAATAGTGTAAGTATTTGGTTAAGTTCAACAATGGCAGAGCGAATTACAGTTGTGCAAGTGGCGCTTTCTTGTACCGTTTCCTGGATGTGAAAAGAAAATAACATGTTTAGTACACTGGAGAGAGTCATGAATATTCAATCTACAACATTTTGGCTGAAGCGTTTCTGACCCCATAAAAACGAAAAAAAAAAAAAAAAAATCTTCCGTTAATGGCAGAGAATTAGCTGGCTGATCTTACTCGATTCTAAGAGCCCCGATTAGTTTACGGGATTGGTGGCTTCCAACTTTGTTACAACTCTGAACATCATGGAACTTAGATGCAACAAAGGTTGTAAAGGCCAGTTCTTGTACTGCTCCCACACATTGCTTACTTAATATTCGATCAGTGCTTTGAGACAGATTTCATTCGGTTCAATAGACGTAATACGTTTAGCAGTTTCACTCCCAAGTTTACGAACCTTGTAAAGATAGTTCAATAGACCACATCCGTGGGCTCACTAGTAGCCTTTTATAAATGAAACCGCGAAGTTACTTCTCAACCGCACTGCTCGATTTATTAGCTGGACTGATGTTGTACGGCTTTAGCAACCGTCGAATATAAACCAACTGTGATAGAGGGCACACTCACATATTAACCATTCCATGAGCTACGTTAAGGAAAGACTGCGTTTAAAACTAACGGATTGTTTATATGACAGGTACATACGAGTACGAACTGAGTAGTACGGCACACATTCCTGCAGCTTATGTATTGCCCATGATTTTGGAATCTCATTGCCCTCTATGAGTCTTAGAGTTTTTTTTTTTTTTTGCTTTCAATTTAACTTTGGGAATTCACGACAGAAATTCATCCTGTAAGTTTTTCCGAGCATCTAACAGACAAACCTAATGGTGAGTCTAGCGAGTTTCTCACAGCCTGGTATCACTAGTTAGTTACTCAGGTGAGAAGGGAAATTGAGGGAGATAAGGAAGAGGTGTGCGTAGAGAGCGCAATGAAATATTTAGCATGTAAGCGATCCCATATCAGACTTCAGTTTAGTTGGTAGATGAATGAGATTATGCAGGTATATAAATTAAGAAGGAACGTAGTTATTCATTAGGAGTAAGTTTGCTCGAGTTAATGTTCATTATTGTATAATGAATAGGCATTGATATAATGGAGATTAGGAAACATATTTTTACTGAGTGTAGACATGAACTTAATCTTTCTTGATGCATATTCTGAAGTTAACTCTGGATAGAAAAGACGTATTAATTATTCACGCGGTATATTTTGAGACACAAAACTTGAATAAGTTCATATTTTGCCCTTTGAAAACTATTGGCATAATGTTTTCTGTACGCAGAAAAGTATGTTCTTTACGACAAAAAACACCTGGGGTCTTATCACTAACAACGTAAAAATATTTTAGCTACAAAGGAATAATAATCAATCGTAAAAGACATTGTTGTCCATCACAACGCTCTTGTTCATCTGTTGTTCATCACAAACGACAATGTGCATTGAAGCTAATTCAAACAACAAGGTACATAGTTTACAGTTAACTAATTTTGCTTAATGGCAAACAATCATTTTTCTGTGTGTGGTGTGTTCCATTGACATGATACTCGGTCGTAAAGGTCATTGGGAACTGCAGTATATGCCAATTGCTTATTTCGTTTCTTATCTGCCTATTTTCCAACGCACATGAAGAACTCTGATTTCAGGAGTCCAGGTCTCTGGAATGAGACTCTTTCGTGTGAGTTGATGATAATTCAAACCGTATTATGGAGACGGCTGGGGCGGGGTATTTAATGACAGCTGTCGGCAAATTTAAATACTGATGTTTCTCTTTGCTAGATTCTTCACCAGCGCTGGAGAAGTGATCTCACTGTTCTGCCGCAGTTTAATTGACGGAGAACATCTTTTCTGATATTGAAAATAGAGGATGAAGTAGGCGGGTTAGTTACAGCCTTTCTAGGAAGTTAATGACATGAACAAGAAAAATGAAGAGTTGTCAGTGCATTTCTTCGCTGCTATTTCTGAAAACTCATAGCATTAATTATTCTGAGAAATTGGGATCTAGTTTTTTTATTACTGCATGTAATAAATAAAATCAGAACTTGGGTATCAATTAAACTGATGACACTCTTATTATACTCGCATGTTTTATATCTACTCTAAAAAGAGTGCGAGCTTTGGCTTCTAAGAACCGATAACATGAATAGAACACCATTTCTTTTTTGTTTTAGAATGAAAGCCTTGATGTTACTAAAACTTAGAAACTTGTGAGTCATATTGGAATCATGATAATTATCCCTTATTGAGCGATATTTAGTAAGTACGTAGGCGCTATACCTTAGAAATGCTTTATCTTTATATTCACTGCCTTTTGGACAAATTGTTCGAGTAGTGTTGTACTAATTTATTCGTTCGGACAGTAAAGGTAAAGTCAACTTAGACCACATCCTCACCTGGGAAACCCATATGCACTGGTTTGTGCTGCGGGTATGGGCCCCTTGGCTCCAGATGAGTAAGTGTAGTTACAGTCGACCTCGCGTCACCAAGAACTATGGCGTCAATTTGACGGAAGGAACAAATGAACCGAGACCCCCCCTCCACCCCCTCATCTGTTAGGAAGGCAGTTCCGCCCTGGCGCCGTGCATGCACACACAACTGCCGAGTCAGCACACCAAGATCTGCAAAGAGGTCGGGTGCTTGGCTGGGCATTGAACGTGCGATACAAGGTGTTAGAGCTCCAAACGGAATCATGCATCTACCGCAGCGAAATAATGTAAAGCTTTCCTAAATTGAAATTTGTAGAAAAAACAAGTTAATGGAATGAGAGAAGACTTATTAAATGGGAGGTGTGACCTCCTATCCCCTGTATCATCATTTGCACTCGATTTGGCAGAGATTCGACCAAAGTTGAACATTTCTGCTAGGTCTTCACCATAGTACCAGACCATAATAACATTACAAATCAGCTTTTGCATGATCGAACAGTCTTCTTTCTAGAGCCTACATTTGATTATAGCACATAGATTTTCGATTGCATTTATTTCAGCAGAATTTCGAGGCCAGTCTGAAACCGTTAGTCCACTTTCTTCAAACGATTTGAGCATTTTGCGTAAAGTATGGGGTGGAGCGAGAAACGGCTGAAATGGCATGTCAATTAGTAATATCCCTTCTTATTGTAGAAAGCAGGTGAGTGTGCAGCAAAAGCAAAATTGCCTTGTATTTATCACAGTGTAGTACTCAAGTCAATATCTTCTACTGAGTGTAGTGAACACGCGTCACACTTGCTTTGTTTATCATCGTGAAATTTCATTATTTCATCAACTTAGTAGGACGTTCTCTTGAGTTTGATAAGGATTGATTTTGTGTTAAGCCTACACAGACGGAATGTTCTGATAAATATTATTAGATACAATTTAAATTTTTAAAATTTAATATAGAGCGGACAGTATGAACCATGTGTACCGATGCCAATGTACCAAAGATGTGACACACCCGTAGGAGGTAAGAAAAGCCAGCATCAGCGCTGGGACAGACAGACTTCTACCACCACCGTCTGCCATCCGGTCGGTGCTTTATTGCGGTGTGAATCATTAAGACATACCGACGGAAGACCTGTCTACCTTAAAGGTCTAATCTGCAGAGCGCATGTGCCTAGTGGCTGTCAGAGTAGCACAATGTTAAAATAGCGTAGCTAGTCGCTATAGACTGCAAGAACATAGCCTACTGAAAGAGTGATAAGTGTATTGAAAAGACAAATATGTATGAATATCGAGTAAATCTGTGTGTTACTGACATCAACTGGCGAGCCCCCGGTAATCCGTGAAGTATTCTCGATACCAGTGATAGTGAGATCACTAGCTGAATATAAAGATATACCTTTAGACTATTATTGATAGTGTCAGCAAGCTGTTCCGGCTGGGAACCCTCGTGTGATACAATAGAGACTTGTGCTTGTGTCGCCTGCCGACTCAGGGGCAGCGGTACGCAGTGCGTGCGCTTGAGGCGTAATTGGACGTTACTTATGCCGGGGCCACACTAGGCATTTACACAGACAACTTGATGCAAGGATGCGGGATTCGGGTGTCATTTATGCCACGGTATCCAGGATACCGATTCCAAATGCACATCAAAACGGCCCGCGAGCTGCTCATCCTTACCACCAGTTGTGCGTAGAAATGCATATGTGGCCCCGGCATTACAGTAAGCAAGAACCCCATACCCTTCCGGGTACATATGTTGGCCAGTAGGTCCAGTCGATCCAGTTGGTCCAGTTGTTCCAGTGGATCCAGTGATAAAGTGATGCATGGTACGCCGAGCTTAAGCCAGTGTTTTGGCCGATTTCAGAAGAAAAAGGGGAGGGAACTATGAGAACTATGAGCAATCAACGTGAAATCAAAGTGAAACTACGAGAGAACGAATGTGAGACGAAGACCATCAGCGAAGAGACCACAATTTACAGTTATTGTAAGCGGCTTACTCTCGCAAGAGCCAGTTGCAGCTGCATCTATGCTTATATGAGTATATGAGTTACGACGATGAAGAGATGACATGTATTCTACAATCAACGCGACGAAGAAGGAGAAATACGTAGTTATTTATGCTCAACAATCGAATTGTGTCACCAGTTTTACATAGCCACCAGCTACCAGTAGCAGTAAATCGCAGCTAAAAAGAAAGAAGCATTCGTGAACCACCAGTGCGACAACATAACTGTCAAATACTACGACGCACTCTTCCGTCGTTATAAGAAGTTACTGCATACCAGTCGTCGAGATGAGATCTTGAAGCATTTACCTACAAAGTTTTCTACCTACAAGGATCTGCCTAACAATATGTGACCTACCGAAGAGTGACCTACAGAGTGGTGCCTAGGTACCACACCAGTGACGTCTACAGTTCTACCTACGAGTTCGTCCCACCACAAGAGGCAGCGAACTGACGTGGACCTAGTCTTAAGCAGTATTGTGACGTATCCTTGAAATGAAGTATGAAGTAGTTGTTGATATTAGAACCTTGATTAACACTGAGGAGTTTTTGCCTTAAGGTCTTGCTTTCCTTGAAGATTGCAGCCGTGATTCCGTGAACAGAATGCCACATTCGATTCAGTGTTGAATCGTTGAAGACGTGTTCCGGTGTGTCTTTGGGAATGGGCCTATTGGTTCGTCTACTGCCGCCTATCTAATCTAATCAAATGAATTTCAGGCATTGCTTTTGAATCAATTACCCTATAGACACTCTAGAAACGTAATCGTGCTCTGAAAATGTGTTCTCAGACGACTCGAAGTTGTCGCGCTGCTTCAACACTAATTACTTAATTTAAAGTGACAAAGTAAAAGCTTCTGTCTGAAACATTGGATAAGTCAAGCGTCGAAGATTGACTTTCGGCGCCCAATCGAACTGTCATGTTAACGTGTCCAGTCCTTCAAGCAGAGAAAAATATGAACATTTCTAGTGCTAAGACATCTAGATGTGACTGCTATGTTTAGCAGGCAGGAAGAATTTTGTCATTGACCCTCAACACAAAATGGATTTGATTGATCTTCTCGGTTGAAGTAAGTAGCGACATCTCAGCTAGTTTGTACCCTTTGTCGACAAGATGTTAATTTCGTTCAGAATTGCAGTGGGGCAGCAGCGGGGCAAATGAAACGAAACTTGTCTCATCGATTGTGTTATAAAAAATTCATGGCTTCGTGTCAGCCTGACTCGCACTGGAGCAATTATGTCTCCAGTTCAGGATATTTATTTTATAAATTATTCACAGCTGCAGCATGCAACGGGCCAATATCATTTGTTGTTCTATACTAGTACCACGACTAACACAAACATCTACTAGTGGCTCGTCTCGTCATCGAATGATGGCGAAAAAACGATTACTTCTAGTGGTTCAGTCGTGGAGACTCATTTTTTTCTTTTCTCTACTTTGATATTCAGTTAAGTTTATACATTATAAACTAGATGCAAACAAAGCTATGTTACAGGGAGGTTGTGAAATATACTCAGCAGTATTTATGCCAGAGCTAGGAGGTACTTGAAGTGCCTCAACACCAAGATTTTTTACTTATGAACAGATGCATTTTTGTTATGCATTACTTAATTATAAGAGAAGGAGACAGGCTTGCCAGATCGGCGTCACGAAAAGTAGCGTAAAACTCCATAAAATGAAAACTCATTTCCTTTGTCCAAGTGGTTGTTGGTAAATGTTAAGCGGCTCTTAACATGTTTTGCTGTAAGAAGAGGAGTTTTGCGAGGAGAAGTATTCAAATATTGACCGACCTGGGCTGATACTTTGGCATGGCCGGGGGCGGGGTGGCCACTTCGGAGGGAGCTGGGGGTCGACTTCCTCGTTCAAATAAGAGTTATATAGGAAGGCCTCGATACATGTCACCCTCTTGTGACATACTTTTCTATCACCCGCGAACGAAGTGAAAGAGGTGATAATGTTTTCATTGAGGAGTTATGTACGTATATATATTGGTATCTAAATATATATAGCGATCTGGGGGTTTAAACGTAAGCGATTATAACTAAAAACTACGTAAAGTGTCATCAACTTACGTTAGCTGTAGTTTGGCTATTACGCCTAAGGAACTAAAATCTACTGGTTAAAAACCACGTTTCTCGATAGATAAACGCTCAAAACGGGCCGTTTTTGGCTTGATCTGTCTGTATCCCCGACTGACCAACCCTACTATAGAGAGCCCTTCAATGAGCTGGCCCTCGGATGGTTAGGTTAGGCTAGTACTGGTTCTGCTAGCGTTCCTAAGTGTTTTTAGTGTATTTATGTGGGTTTTTAGTGTTTTTATTAGTTTTTAATGTTTAGTGCAGATTTTTTTTATGGTATAAGTGTTTTTTTTTTAATTAGCGTCAATCTTTGATTGGCCTTAGCGTCAATCTTTGATTGGCCTTAGCGTCAATTTTAAATCGTATATTTCGGCTTTTCCGTAGAAATAAACCTTGTATTTTAGCTTATTGGACGCTAGCAGAACCAGACCTGACCCAACCTAACCTTACACGTACGTATTCATTGGCCTGTCGGCTTATTGCACGGAAAAGCCTATCAAGCCATAAATTACACCTAATGCAAAAAAAATTACACTTAACGAACCCTCTTACACCTAAACCCTTCATTTGCTATATATATATATATATATATATTTGTGAATATTAAAAAATTAGATGAAAAGCAAATTATTTTTAGTTTACATAAAGATGTAAATATGATACCGGTATGGCGAAAACTATAAATGATATTTTCTCTAATACAAATGTTTTGTCGTTTCTTAAACTAAGTCCATCCTGTTCACTTCAGGTACTGCACTAACTACAGACACACTCAAGCGCCGAAAGCGACAGTTTACAACCTGTACGGGTTTCAATAGGTGGCACATCCGCATGGTAGACTCCATAATAGTTACGAATCCTACAGCTGGCTTAAACATAATAAACTATAGTCCAAATTAGACTCGGAAGTGCAGACTGCACATATAAATTTCTCTCTACGTTGTACATCGGCAGTAACATACTATGCTTGTCTGAAAGATGTCTTCGACTGTCTTGAATAGATAATTCTATAGCAGCTGATCAAATATGATGTGCATGTAGATTGCACTTACATACCTTTGAGCCTAAATTTTAATATCACACTCTAAAACTCCAATATGCCACTGCAGTAAATGGATATCGAGAAATATTCATATATATTTAGTCAAAAAATAATTATTATCATTGCTATAATTTTCTATTTGGGAACTTTTTGTGCAATCTGGGGATTTTTGAGGCCGCGCGTGGGGATTCTCTGCATTTTCTTTGTGGAGCCCTGGAGCCTGATAATGCACTGGAGAGACTGGACCAGGGTTGCCTGATAAATCAGTCAGCTGATGGCCAGATTTTACGGGAAAAATGGCCAAAAATGGCCACTTTGGAATGGCCACTTTGGCCAAACCACTGACCAAAGATTTTTATTGCTTAAACCACACATACCACGACCGCAGAACATTAGTGATTATTTTATTGAGCATAAATAATCGACATTTGTTAAATTAAAAATCAACCTACTAGCCTAATGAACTTCATATATTGATAATACTATGGTCGTGAGAGGTGCCCACGAGACACATTGCCCTAATGGCACAAATAAGAAGCTAGGGGACCAAATTGTGCTAATGACCATAGATGAGGTTAGGAACAGTTGTTTGGATCAAGAACATCTGTAGCTATAATCGGGAAAAACTACAAAAATAGGTAGGGGCTAGTGTGGGGCAAACTGTCCTCATGGGGCATATGACACTTAGAAGGGTCATATGAGAGGCATATAAAATAGCTGGACCTAAGGCCTTGTCATCGAGAAGCATTTTAACGTTGGAATGATCCCAGTTGATTGAAAAGTGTGAAAATGCAAAGTGATCAGCGGAATTTATCTTACAGTGGCGGCATAGCGCAGAAAACCGTTGCGGAGCAGAAGGCCGCGAAAACCACCGTCATTGTAAGTTTAGTCACTGTTTTTATATTTTCTTTTTTGATCACTTTTTTAGGCATTTTGAGAAACGTGTACGCTGCAGCGAATAACTTTTGTTCGTCGATAACTTTGCAAATGGGTATGACGAGCAGAAGCCTGAGGCAGTGCAGTCACTTTACCAACGCGATTCGTGAACTGTGGCGCAACAGGTAACTTCGTTATTCGAGCCCGGGGAGGCGGCAACCATTGCGTTACAAGAACGTCTGATCGAAGATAGAACGAGACTCGTTAGATCTTCGATAATACGTAGCCATAGCATTGCAGCATCTTGGTTCGCTCAACACTTCATTTTCCAAAACATGGCAAAACTGAATATTATATGGCCACAAGGTACAAAAAAAAAAAAGGCCATTTTAATGGCTACATTTGTAAAGATGGCTAAGTGGATTTTATCATGGCTACGGCATTAAAAAAAAATGGCCATTTTTGTGGAAATTGACCATGAAATGGCCAATCTGGCAAAACTGCACTGGACCTCAGCTACTGCCAGCAGTTCAAGGTCGGCTTCAATACAGCCACGCGGGATGCTGAGCAAAGTCAGTTAAGCCGCGTCTACACGATTGATCTTTTCGTCGAAGTTTGTGATCGCAGAAAGATTTTCATCGCCAAACACACGGGGCGAGCCTTCGAAGTTCGTGATATTTGATCGCCAACAGTACTGGAAATCACGATCACAAATGACGATCAGAAAAAGTTTGCAAACTATATTTCGCTCTGTAAATAGATGTATCTATTCTAAATATATTATTTAGTAATTAAAGCACCATTTTTTATTTAAGTTTACCCTCATAGCGCATTTTGTTTATGTTTGATTCGAACTTCTGTACTGCGGTAAGCATTTGGCAACTATATGTTGCCAATTAGTAATAACTGTAGCATATCCCTCAAGTTAAGTCTGTACCTTCTTTTTTTCATTAGTAAAAGCTACAATGGAGCAAGAGTTTCGTTTTAATGGAATAAACGGATATACACAGTGTGAATTACAATAGAAAATAAATAAATTTATGAATAAAAAATGAGAAATTATTGTTCTATCGTGTGCATTTCTGTATTTGATGGGATGCCAGTGAGTGAGTTTTTAGCTATGCTATTTACCAGTTTATATAAAGTTTTACCCGCCAATCAGCATCTACAACTACAATAAATATCTCACCGATAATGTGAGGGTGGTATCGATTAATAGCAATGGAATGCTGAATTCGCGTATAGTGACCTTGAAGTGATCGTGGCTTCTGTTTCTGATGCCGTTGGGACAAGGAAGCGAATTGTTTATGATTTGATGGTCGATTCTTGTGTCTGTGATCGCTGAAAAAAATCGATCGTGTAGAGGCGGCTTTAGGTTACACGAAACCGAGCCAATGCTCCCTCCTATCCTCTATACCTTCATGGCTAGAACCTCCTGTAAACACAGAATGATATCTCGATGTAATAGGTTTAAGACTAGCGTTCCCTATTATATATTGTAACACGTTAGTTCACTGCTTGAATAGTTGCCTAATTGTATCACTTCTCAATAATCACTCCAGCATGTATCTTGAGCAGTAGTATAGGCAGGTCCACATGCTTCCGTTGTTAGACTGGCAAAACCCGAGCATGAGGCGTGTATGTTCGAGGTAGCATTGTGTCTGACGTGCACACAGCTGATTGTGGAAAGATACTCGCTTGACTATATGGACTAGGAGCTGTATTCATAGCGGCGAATGCCGAATGTCGTCAGTTGTTACTCGCCATCCATCCCGTAAGTATCCTCTACTCTGAGCTGCTCTTGTACCTGCCATGCCTTCCGCCAGTGTTCGTCAACAAACTTCGCTGTAAGTCCTGTGTTTACTTCCTATAATGGGCTAGATGAAACTGGTGATAGAACGTTTCCCTAAAAGTGTTATTGAAGTCTGGCACCTGTTCATAACTTGGTCAATATTTACTCTTCCTGCCGTAATTGAATACCGGGCCCACATGCTGTGCAGCTCGTGCTGACGTCCTGCTCCACTATATACTAAGTGGTTATCTTATTCTGAAAAAGTGCGGTTCTTGGTATTTGTCCTCTTAAATGATGCAGCAAAACATTCTTGAATTTAAGTAAATTCCCCGCGGCGTAGTTACCCTAGATACGCAAGAATCAGCCGTTAGTTTTTCTCTTGAAGCGAAAACTATTCCGTCAAAGAAAGACGGCAAGCTAGAAAAAATAATTGTATCTACTATACCGTGAAAAATCATCGCTTCGTGTGGGCTTCGTAGATCATTTACTGTAATTGTACGTCGTGAACTGAGAGCATACATATATTTCGATTTATGGATCTCAAACTTTATGGCAGCACTTAGAGAAGCCCTAAATGTCTATATTGTTTCGACTTCAAGAATTGTTTCCAGCAAGAACTTCATGCAGATAAAGGGATGATGGTCCCAAATTGCCGTCTTGTGCAACCTGGTCATCGATCTCTATGAAAACGCAACTTAATTACAAAGTCTATAACTTGGCCTATTCTTTGCCTATTTCATTAAGAGGCGGATACGGAATACATAAACAAATACACAAAGCTTATTATTTTATAAGGATGCTAACAAATAAACCATCTGCCCTGTAACTTGTAGCTAAATAAAGATACCATCACTGCTTTTTATTGTAAGTGATATCACACTCGGCTTATTCTTGGTTTCGGTTTGCCAGCTAAACTTCGTAACTTCCATAACTTATTTTATTGAGAAGCATAAGTTTCCGTTTCTACATGTAAAAACAAAAACTACATGCTATACCTAAGTCACGAGAAGTTTTTTTTTGTGAGCCCATGTACGAGGGAGCTCAACACTAAATAAAAAATTAGCCTTTTATATTATTGAATGAAAAAGTTGTGTATCACAATTACAACTTAAAGTTACGATTCAAATGGTTAGGGTTACATAGGACAGGATAATTTAGGTCTCCCTTAATCAGTACTGAGCTGTAGGTACTAAGAGCGAAAAAGAGAAATACAGTATAACAAGAGAAACATTGAACGCATGCACGAGAGTTTACCCACTCAGGACCAACACGCATAGGTAGGTGGTACAGAAGTCGTGAAAGAAGAGGAAAAAATAGAGTATCAGCAGTACATGTATAAAAGCGGAAGGAAGCAAAGTGGGCACAAAAGGCA
The DNA here is from genome assembly GCA_001587735.2 of Parhyale hawaiensis. NCBI lineage: Eukaryota > Metazoa > Arthropoda > Malacostraca > Amphipoda > Hyalidae > Parhyale > Parhyale hawaiensis. The sequence continues at coordinate 273,159 of LQNS02001159.1, read as the reverse complement.
GAGGTCCAGAAGGAATGGTTAATGGCCAGGGTAACCTACAATGCGACTCCAGATTGCATTATTATATTCAGAAGTTGAAGTCTCTGTTTATACAACAAGGGCGATAGTACAGATTATAGAAGGGACAAATAGTACGCAAGACGATCGACATGTGGAACCCACGCACGAAAGTGCTCCCACGATCTACGAGCAAGGGAACAGTAAGTCAGGAAGGAAGAGGAACAACAGCTGGAAGAAAAATCAGGGGGAATATGAAATGGGAAGGAAGCAAAGTGGGCACGGAAGACAAGACGTCCAGAAGGCTTATCAAATGGCTAGGGTGCAGGGTCCCCCTGGGGACGCTACACCCCATATCATTATATTTAAGACTTCACACGAACTTCCTATGGCATGCAACGTACATTACAAACTTTAATTAATGAATGCTTAGTAAAACTGTGACCGCGAGTGTCGAAGCGACATGGGCGCTGCATGGAGACAGGATGGTGAAATTAACTTCGTGTTTCTAGTAGGGCTATTCTTTTCTTCGGTTAGCTTCGCAATTTCGGCGACTCCAATACAGCAAGTTTCAGTAGACCATTTGCTGGATGACCAGCAGACACGCGCAGCAGAGCCCAGACTCAGGGAAGTAACTGAGGAAGCAAAAAAAAAAAAACTGTGTAAACAAAGAAGACATCATATATTACACAGAGCTTGGGTCACCGGCTCTAAATACAAGACGGATTCAGCAGAGGAAGAAATAAGGGATATACCTACAGATATACAAAGGTGTTCCAGAACAGGATCAATGTGCATGGCAGCAGCACACAACAGAAGAGAACATTCCTAATCAGCAGGAGTATGAGGGTGGACTGAGACAAAGTGGACATCTATAAGTTCCCCTGTGACGGTTGCTGCTGATGGTGGGCAAATCTAATCCTATGGCCAGTGGCCCATTCAAGAAGGTATCAAAGTTAAAGTATATTAGCCCCCGCCCTCCTGAGGGAATTAGTACAGGTGGTAATGCAGAAAAAAACCCAATTGATAGAAGAGCCTCCGCAGCAGCACACAGCCCGCAGCATGGCTCAACTTCAAGCGACAATACTGACTAGATCTGAGCCTTCAGCCTTGAACAGACATTGCTCTCTGGACACACAAGATTGGCTTAACTACAACAACAATAGCTGTGCAGCAAAAGTGTTATTTCAAGTACGATATATCAGCTTTTATCTTCACAACAAGTATACTTTGCTTTTCCACCGTTCTAAACCGTTCTAAACTTTAAACCATTTAAATTAACATCCTGTTTCTCCACCCGTCAACGTCAGGCAGATATCTCGAGAGCGAGAGTAGTTTACCAATTTACCTGTGCCGAGAGCAGCTGTAATGCTGCATAT
>LQNS02001159.1:219164-241589 GCA_001587735.2 Parhyale hawaiensis | reverse complement strand
AGATCTTTGAGTCCATAATCTTTCTTTTCATTTTCGCTCTTCTCGTCAACTTAGTGCGCTCTTATTCAGTGTTCACACGTGCAATATTATTCCTATGATTTTACGAATTAGATCTTAGCTCAACTTCAAAACTCGGCATAATACGTGTTATACATGAAATTTGGAATTTACATAGTTTCAATATACCTCTGTGATTTAGGTAAAGAAATGTTTTAACGGAGTTTTTGAATTATAAGAATCTTTTAATCGGTAATCGTAAATCTCAATGTACTTGTATCTATATCCATTACAAGTGTGTAATATTAGTTATAACCTGCTCAAATTACTGTTGCAATTTTGTAATCATATTCTAGTTTAGAGATTGAACGTTCAATAGCCGCTTATTTACTTTTAGCGCATTTTAAGACAATTTACCAGTTTTCATTTGTAAGAGATTTTAAGTAGTGCGTTTCTATTGTTACAGAAACACTTGCTCACTTACTTGCTTACTGCTACTGCGCTACAACGAAGTTCAACAGTTTGTCACGTCGCAGTTTGAAAATAAATTCGTTCGTCATCCTGCGTATTCTGTTAACTTCTACCTCGAAGTGTATCGAACATTTCCAAAGGCGTCGGCCTTTACAGTTACACTCTTGAGTAGGAGCTAGTTAACATCGGGCCCGTCAATTTAGCCGTTTTTCAAAATGTTGCAAGCATCTTGCTTTGACAACTTGCTTCATGGGTACGTCTGCCACAAGGCACAGTTACGCAAATGCCGTCAAGCACGAAAAGCTGCTTGTAAAACCTTAGAAGTAAACGGAGACTAATCGTCAAACCATGGTTTGCCTCCAAATCTCACAATGATTGTCCTCTTCGACACAAACTCTACTAAACAGACATGCTCAAGTCGTCATATTTAAGGACACGGTCACCACTGCAGCACATGTGGTGCCAAAAAAATCCCCTTACTGCCCCAGTAACATTATTCCAATTAGCTCAACTATACTCCTGATAACAGCCACTGGAACAATCTGGTTCAGCTCCAATGACAAAACATAAAGTGAAAACTAGGGAGCCGACTGGCACAGTTGACAAGTTACGGACAACAATCATGACCAAGTCGAGAAACAGCCAGCAACACGTGTCGACCCCAAGAAGCTGCACACAATTGGACAGGGTGCAAAAGTCGAACATAGCCTCGCCATGGCTATCAGTGGGTGATGCAGGTCCCAACCAGTCCCTGTGATGCGCACTGATATCTCCAGTAAAAATAAACTCCAGCTTAGCATCTGCACTCTGGCTCGAAGTCGTCGCTATCAGTAAACAATAATAAATTAAATCATTAGGATCCCTTACAATGAGAGCATAAATTAAATTATCAGCTGCAGGATCCCTTACAATGAGAGCATAATTTAAATTATCAGCTGCAGGATCCCTTACAATGAGAGCATAAATTAAATCATCAGCTGCAGGATCCCTTACAATGAGAGCAAACAGAAATTGTTCTGAGGGCCACAAAGCCTAGCAAACATTGTCTCCTGACACACGCACATTAAAATGCTGACTGCCGATTAGTGCAAAAGCTATTCCTGACTTATATGGCCATAATCAAAAAACTAGACACAGATTCAAGTGACGTGCCGAAAGGGAATTGAAAACTTGCCAGGGCAAGGTCCGTGTCATACTACTTCATACCAGACAACAGCGTTACAGAACACCACAACCCATCAAAACCTCGAGACACGAAGCTGAGCTCAGTGACGTTCGCTGTCAGTCCTCAGTCAATAAAGGAGACAACAGTCTCGAACCAGTCCCGGGTTACTCTCCACATCCACACACAGAACTAGAAAAGAACTGATAATAATAGATGATATATACAGTAGGGTTAATCGAAAAAATCCCATGAACATATGAAAAGCAGAGGCACAAGTAAACGGTTTACTCGGCAGAGCTGCCGTGTCGAACAAGGCTTATACAATAGTAGCTTCGCCTCATTATGGAAGACGACAGTCGCGGCTGACAAGTGACCGCCTAAGAAAAAAAGGCCCTACAGATCACAGCAAAGTACTAGCACACTAGAAGGAAAAAAAAAGATGAAATGATCTCGATTGTGCCTTCGAGATGTAGGGAGAGGAGCTGACTGTGGAATGCCAGGCACATATCTATAGCAACAGCCAGTTATTCTCCCCTGTCGTAACCGTTGGCTCCTTGGAACTCATCCGTTTTCCCAGCCCATTTCCTCGTGTGAGAGTTCGCACGATCCCAACTGTTCTCGGTTCCTTCGCCCACCATGCAAGGGCAGCCGATATGGCCAACGAGTTTAGTCACTTGCCATCGAGCTTGCATTAGTCGGCTCTCCGGCCGGCACTCCAGTGCTCAACGTTAATATTATTAACGTCAGACAAGTAAACATAATATAGGTACTTCGACGCGTTTCCTTACCGGTTTGTGTGCTATGTGTAAGGTTGAACAATTTTCAACAGACAAATATACATTTCTATAAAACCTGCAAAATTATGGGGGACTGAAAAATATATCAAGGTGGGCTGAAGGCACTATAAGCCCTCTAAAATGGATCTAACGGCGCCTATTGTCAGATGAACTATAGAGTTGAAAAAAAAGTAAAACAACGGGATAAATACATGTGTGCAGAGAGGGTGTATGGTGTACAAGAAAAAGCGGGTAAGTAACAGTATTTGTATTTGAAGAGGCATATTTTCGGGGATGTTTCAGACTGTGACTGAGATTTAGGACCTTTTGATCAGAGAAGTTCAGGGAAAGTTTTGTTGAACTTTTTATTCGATATCTACAGATTTGTTGCCTAATGAAAATTTTGTGCAATACAAATATTAGTGCATATGTAGGTAATTCGTTTGGTGACGATTTGGTTTGAGCTAAATAATTTGAAACCTTTCCTTGCAGGCTGACATATCATTATGTAACGTGTGAGCACGTGTACAGAAATGTTTTTAATGATATTAAACGTACTTAGATTTTATTTAGAGGTAAATCTGGATTTTGCAACAAAATCTGGGGGCATAATAAATTTTACCAACAACTATTGGCGGCTATTGCGAAAGGAGAAGTAGCAATTTCTAATAAATACTTTAGGCGTCGCACAGTCAACCGGTTCATTTAACTGTGTTTTGTGTGAGACTACTGGACTTCATACTCAAGCGAACATGGGTCTCTACTTCAGCGAAATGTTCTTGTAAATATTTTCTTGCTAGCCAGTATGACAACCTTCCGCCCTACACGTAGAGGGTAGTTCATGAGGTAAGACTAAGTCTAAGCATCTTTGTTGGAGAACCAAATTCTGTGTACATCTTTATCTTCAACTGAATTATCGAATTTGGTACATATATGCAATTATTAAATTGAAATATTGGACACCCAGGATTCATATTTGCAAGGAGTATTTAGAATATCTTCTGGGTTGTGAGTTTTACTGCCCAAGCTTTCGAATAACTATATGCAATTGGCCAGACTGTTTTCTTTGGCTTATTCAATAAATCAATCAATCAATCAATCAATCAATCAATGTTCTCGCTCCATGCTTACTAATAATATGTTTTTTCATACCTTAAGATATTGTTTTAACATTCCCTATGTGAGACTGAGTACTAACTCGGTACTCTCTCAGATACAATTTCAAAAGAATATTGTAAAGGGCAGAGAATATTAAAAACACTGAGGAACAAATTAGAGGATGTATATAACCAAATCGCATAATATAGTCATGAAGTTTGTTTGTTTATGCAGTAATTTAGCATCAATATCAATAGAAAATAGGCTGTTATAAATATTTTTTATAGATCCTTTTCCTAATGTTTTCTGCAATTTTTTATTGTTTTGTTGAGAAATATGAAGTATTAAGCACATTTTTTCATTCGTAGTACTGACAATATATGTGCATGATTCATCACCTGGACGCAACTAATTTTGAGATATGACAGAAACACGGCGATATCATCGAGGTACGAATAGCTTCTCCGTTCATTGCATATTGCTCCAACCTTGAATACTACTACTTTCGCTCTTTTGACACCATCGTGTGCATTTCTTACGAAATATGAACCGCCACAGAAATTATTCTCCTTACGCTCATAGCAGCAGTACATTGCGAATACAATCTTATGTTCAGTTTAGTAGATATTATGAAATTATGGTATTCACTATTTAAATAATCTTGTGTTATCCTGCCAACATTTACAACAATATCAATGTATCAGCATAATTATGACTTTTCAAATCTGTTGATGTGGCAGCACTGAGAGCGGTGCAGATGAGCTAGCCTCAATGCGCAATTTTGAAATCCTCGTATAACTACAGCATCTCAAGTGCTCCAAGCAAAAGCTCTCTAACAGCTCTTGAACTTGAGGTCGAGACGGGCGGATCGTAAATTTGGTCTTACAAACTACTGAGCAACGGCGATGTTTCATAGAAATCTGTTCAGCTGACCGTTAATAGCGGCTTTGTAATAATTTTGCATCGGTCAACCGCTGAGTTGTTCTACTGGGGGACTGCTTTGTCTCTGTCCATTGGGCGCTACAGTTTGCAACTGTATGGGAGATGACAGTCATGTGCTGTATATTACTTGTACAGAAAAATGTCACTACATCATTCTGTTTCTAGTTAACCTCAGCGAGACTGTTGGAAACAGCAATAACAACACAGAGTTTCCTAAATTTCATATTAGAAGTGTTACTGAACAGCCTGTTGAACAGTTGAGACCAGGGGGAGCTTCAGCAGGACATTGGTACAGATTGCTTATATGACAGTGTGTCCAGTGGAGTTCAGAGGGACAGTGCTATGGAGTTCCTCTACTTCATCGAGTCCATTTGTCTCGACATGAATGTGAATTGATCTAACAACTCTATCTTAGTTTGCTGAGGAACATTACGGTGCTCCACGTCGGTTGTGAACTCAGAGACTGTTGAAAATCTATAGAAACATTTGACCGAGCGACACTCCTCAGGTTGAACAGTACGTGTTTCATGTAGTGTGTAATATGGTTTGAGTGTTTCTACAGTATATATAGCTGTCGTTTTCGTCGAAAACGCATAGTTTTCGCGATTTTTTGTTTTCCATTCAATGAAAAATTTACGACCAAAATTAGGCAAGCCTAACGCAAGCAAACTTCCCTTATATGAACTATCCCAGCATGCCTAACCCAGTCAGTGGTAAACTGATTTCCATACGAAAAAGTCCACGGAGTTTTCTACAAAGATTTTACTGTCAGTTTCAAAGTATTTAACGGACTGCTTTAACGCAGCATTGCTGCAAACTTTGCTTACATAGCTGCCACAAAATCATAAAAGTTCATCGTCTGGGCAATTGTTAGTGTCCAACTGAGATAAGGATAATCATTATGGTCATCTATCGACGCCAGAACAACCAGACCCGTCAAATGCCTACTACAGTACAGTAATTAAATTTTAGCTTCAGATATCTCTTTACGTGATAGCTTCACAGATTTACCGTTACCTGACCGCAACGAAATATGAGCACATGGCATTACTAATTAAATGTAATAATTACTACCTAGAAGGACCAATTGTTTACTCGTCAATTGACAGCCACAGTCCTTGAAGGTAGTTTGAAACTTTTACTCCCTATAGTGTTTATTAATGAGTAATTATTAGTAGTAAAATCAATGAACCCTGCATTGGCATTTCTAAGTGCATGCAATTATAAATAGCTCCACTATATAGTGCGCCTCCACCTCCAACCACGCAATTTAGCTATAACATCTTAGTAGTTTGACGTGTCCTATGTTTAGACGATTTCACTATCAAAATAGATGCCCACCGTTCCTCATTTAGGTTTGGTAGTCTATTACGGCTATCTCTAACTTTCATTTCAGTGAGAGACGTACGTGTACCTTTAACGATGCAATGAACAATGAAAGCTCTGCTTCATTACAGTACACAGTTCACTTCTTCCCTTGTTGACTTCATTCATTGAGCTGGCGACAGCCGCTGTGTGAGGAGGTAGCGTGTGCTGCACCTATGCGTCCCCAGTGTTGCGTGACGTGTCTGTAAAGCTATTCATGAGCGGGGAGTGTGACCTGCTCAACAGTTGCTATGTTGAGCTTGCTCTGTTTGGAGTGGTGCAAAGAGTTCATTAAAATTTCAGTCGATGTTGGAGGAATATTTTTTGCATCCGCTCTTAGTGAGGGGTCATGGGACACGATTGCCGTTGCAGTGCGTCATGAAGTAAGTGGTTATATGTGCAGGCTGTGCAGCATGTATTGTATATGAACTATTGATGTGATGGAAGTTATAGTTGCAGCGTGTTTCTAATACAGAGTGTTTTCTATTTCTGATAATGCATGGTGTTTTAGCTGTTTTACGTATTTTTTTACTTTTTCATTCAATGCGTTTTTAATTTATGATAACTGATACTGTCTTCTAAATAGTTTTGTAATTTGTCACAAACGGCATGTATTTGCAACTTTTTTTAAGAGTGTGTTGAAACTTTGTTCAGAAACACAAGGTTCATTTCAGTGACAGTGTCCAGGGAACTTTTTATGTTCTTGTAAAGGTGATTCATAGATTCATACAGTGCTGTGTGTGTGGTACAAACTTTTGAGAATTAATGCAGGCGCTGTTACATTATTATCTTGTCAGCAAAGCATAGCGTAATTTTATATTTTTCCATTACAGAGTATGTTTTCGACTTTTTGTGAGCAAAATGTGTTGTTAAATGTTTTTTTGCACGTAAAGTGTGTTTTAAGCTTTGATTATAGTATTTTCATGAATACCTGTCATGTAAAGTAGGTCTACCTGTAGTTTCATTTGTTCATTAATGCAATTTCGATTTTATTGACTGGAATACAGGACGTTCACGTTCCATTGTTAAGAGGAGTAATATTAAAACTTCTACTGAACACCTCGTTCAGCAGAAGTTTTAATATTACTCCTCTTAATTTCGATTTTATTTTTTCTTGGTTGTAGTGCTAAATTTTCATCGAATTATTATGCCAGGTAATGTGTGTTTCAAATCCTATTATTGTGAGGGGTCGGACATGAGGGGAAACATGGATTCACAAAAAAAGGAAAAACATGTACATATATAAATAGATTTGCACGACTACGTACACACATATGTAGGAAAGTAATTAATGTCTCTAGAAAATAGGTTTATCAAGTAGGAATGTAGTGTTCAACATTCGTGCGAGAATGGGTAATGTTCGACGCGAAAAGCCGTTGAAGGAGGTAGAGGCATCTGTTCAATGTCACGAGATTAAGTGCCTTAGACGGTGAGGGTGTCCACGGCTAGGCACTCAGAATGTAAACAAACGTAGGCTCGGTCCACAGCCAAAGTGTGGGAATGGTGCTGGGTAGTCTTTAGAATGTAGAGGGTAGATCGTAAGATATTGTTATTCATAGCAGTGAGGTTTTAGAGCGAGCACGTATTTTGTGTTCTCTCGTTCCCCGCTGGGGGGCGAGGCGCCTCTTGCCTCTGCTATTTGGGGAAATTCGCCTATACTTTTCCCCTCTAGCTCAAAAGTCCCAATGAGCTCTAGGCACGGTACTTAGAATTTATTCAGTGTCGTGCACGATTTAACATCAAATGTGTACAATATCAAAACTCGTCGCCTTTTACTCGTGGAGTGATGTAAGGTGTTCACCCGTGCACGAACAATTATTGACGTTCATGGCAGCGTATGCGATACCTCGTCTGTGTGCCTGCTGATGCCTTTGATAATCGCCCGTGTGTTAACACTGTGTGCCCTTGGCAGTGCTATTTGTTAAATCTCTCATTTGTTCATTTGAGAACTACGTCTCCTAGTCTCTACTTTCATCAGTGAAACCATTCCCTATTCGACATCGCTGAAATGTGTTAATGCCGACATGTGTTCCAGTGTCTGAATTATGTTGCCTACGGCATGATGACGTATTACACGAGCAATTTCAGTAGTGTAGTCATCGAATAAATGTGTCCAATATGAACTGCAGTGATCTCTGTGATATTCGTGTCAAAGTTGGCAGTCGTAATCAAAACATAGTGTTTCCCTAAGGTGCAGCGAGAGCATCGTGATTGAGTCAACGTGTTCTTTGTGCTAAATTGATCCAGCGTGTTTTCTTCCTTTAAAAGTCGCACGAACTTTAAATGACCATATAGTGCGTGCAGAATAGGAATTGCATGCTTCCCCCGCGAGTCCAAATGCATAGATTGGAGAAGCTGTATACGTCCCGTGCAGGCGGAGCCAACAGTTGAAGCCAATCCCGGAGAGGTCCCCAATTGAGATTCATCACTTCGTCTACTGTAGATTAGTTCCGAAGAGGAGATGAAATAAATGATAATATCTAGGCAGAAACTCTCTTTTACTGTCTTTCTTCTCAGTGACAATTAAGTATTCAAGCAAGTGTATCACTGAACCTTCGTAGTGCGATGTGATTCCCGTGTTCTCTTATTGGCAAGAGATGTGTTTTGAAATGAGAGTAGGGTAGCTGTCATTATTATTGCATCGATAGAAGTGGAGTTATTGCAGAAAAACTGACAGAAAGTGTTTATTCTGCGATGTCTTAAGCTTAGGGATATGTGAATATCTGTACATAATCGAAGCTTCATTATTATTGCGCTTTAAGAAAAACATAAAATAAGCAACATCCGAAAATGCTCGTAGTGTAAAATTTGGCTGATAATGATTAAAATAAATTAACACTACAATGCAATCATCTTGGATCAGGTGATACGTGCTACTTTATTTCTGCGAGAGTATACATACAGTTTCTATTGAACAAAATTTTGAGCGTCTGGAGTTGAGGACGGTGAGCATCGGAATGTCTTAAGAAATGAATGGTTATAACTTGCTTAGCTTGTGTGGTCTTTTTCCCGGAGTTCTCGTAAACACAGCATCGATATGATAGAATGTTTGTATACATGCATTATATTATATCTTCGCCGTCTGAGAGCACCGTTTTTGCCACCTAGCACAATTTCGACTGATTAATTTGTGTTTCTGATGGTATCCAAACTTTCAAATATTTGCGGTCGAAGTTACACATAGATATATCTCCAGAGTACTTGCGAAGTGTTCAATTATAACCGGTATCATTGGTAAATTCAAAATTTGCATCTAAGAGTGTCAAAACAGCTTATTAATTCTTGCTTTCATGTGGTTTCCTCTTTGTTTTAAATTTCCATGCTCTTTTCTCAATATATTTTGAGAACTTTACGTGTGTTTTACTGATCCAACTGCCGTATGAGTACCAAGCGCTAAGTCTTTTAGTTAGATAGGCTGGGGAATAGCTCGCCCCTTGGGGATATGTCAAGCTTGTTAAGTGTTTCTTTCTATATTATTTCATAGTCACATTCCTGTCATGTGCTAACTTTCCGAGAATGATCAACTGGATCATTCGTTCGCAATTAATTATTTACTGACAGTAGGAACTTTCTTTTACACAATTTTCATAGATTTATTCATTTATTATATCAATATCCTTATCTCTCTTTCTATTTCCATACCCCGTAACATTATCTGTGTGTCATACAGATGCCGCATTAAGTTGAGCTTAAAGCTTCAAAAACAAAGCTGTAGTCAGTTCAACCTTTGTATTTCATACAATAAGAATACGTACATTCTTGACCAAACTAAAAATTACAGTAGTCAGTAGTCTGCCCCATCAGATCAAAAATAACATAGCCAACTATTAGGCAGTGTATTTCTTAATTGATCAGGAACTGTCTCGAGTGCGTACATTGAAAGTTGAGCATTTTTGAACTGTGGACAGCATGATCCCCATCTTTTTGAAGCATACAGCGTGCAGCAAGTTTGATATAAAAGGGCCATGTATCCTTATGAGAGCTCTAGACTCTAGTTGTTGAACCACAATTCTAACGTGTTAGTGCTTTTCTGAGCTGCGCTATGACTGAGTTTTGCTGTTGAAATAATGCAGAACATACATATTTTCGTCAGTTCTGTACCTTGTGTGCTCCACGTTGTTTTAATTAAAATAAATTTCTAACATTTGATCTGCTACATGACAAACTAAAGTGGTGGAAGTAAGTGCAAGACACACTTGAAAAAATGCCCATAACTTTTCCATTATGCCACTTTTTTCACGAAAATTTGAGTGTTGCTTTTATGTGACATGAGAACCAGTGAATATAATCAGTTTTATGATGAATTTCGGGAAAAAAAGTTATGACCAAAAGTACCATTTTAATTAGGGTGGAAATAAGTATGAGACTCTTTTGAAAAAAATACTCTATTCGTTCTACTTCACAATGCCAAAGAAAGAACAAGTTCACTTTCAGTTCGTAAACAGCCCTAATTGTCATTACGATTCACGATTCAATGTACATTTCAAAACATAGACCAATTTTAAATGACCTAAACCGTGCCCATCCTCTGTACTGTATATTACAAATAGATAGGTTTCTGAACTGTGTGCCCTTGTTATTAGTTTTTCTTTTCAATTTTATAGATAACTAATACATGTCATCCAATGTTTAGATAATTAATGTATTGCCTTATCTTTAAGATTTTCTTGTATTCTTTGCTTATTTCAGAGTACTGATGATGAGATATCAATATCCCGAAACGTTTACGAAGTTTTAATAGATTTTTTACCTACTATGACTGCTGCCGTTACCTCGGCTCCTATATTTATATGTATTTCGGATTCACCAGAAGACATGTAACCAGCGGTAAGTACAGCCTCTGCAGAATGCCAAAGAATTCTCCCCTTACTGACATCGAGAAAGGAAAAAATTGTGCTTACAACCAGGATGGAAAATTCATTAGCTTCGTTGCAAGACAAATATCCAGGTCCCGCACTGTTGTAAGTAACTTTTTGAAGAACCCGCAATCATACGGAGCCAAGAGAACGATCAGGCCGTCCACCAAAAATCCCAATGCTGCTAGGCGTCGACATTTTCGGGAAGTATTTAAAGGTCAGTCCTGCTCAAGTAAACTGCTTCCGTATCAGAATCTACCGATCTCTTCAAGACGAGTTAGTCAACTGTTGCACGAATCACCAAATTTCGTTTATGAAACAAAAGAATGGCTCCTGCTTTGACTGACCAGGCAAAAAATCCTGAGATAAGCCTTAGCTTATGACAAAAATAATGTTGCAATTAGTTATAATTTTATCTTTTATGTAAAATAAACAACTAAAGCACTCTGAGAGGGCATACCTCCGCCAAATAAGGCCATGGTAACGAAAAATTGAAATTGGCTCTGAAACGATTATTTTCTTTGTATCAATTCCATAATCTAATCATTTGTGGCTCTTGATAGTACAGTACGTTACCTTTGATTATGCAAGTACAATTATCTTTACTTATTTTTCAAGAAAAGTGTCAAACATTTAGAACGTTAATAGTAAGTTAGTGCACAGGTATGTTGTAACTATAAAAACAATTAGACAGATAAAAAACGAACAATTTCCCACGTTTTGGCAACATTTGCTTATCGCTCGGGGTTTTGCTGTTACCTCAGATTATGTAATATAACTCTTCAGTCAACATGGGCAAGAAATGCGGTTTAAAAAGTGAAAAAAGTGACCTCGTTATTGGCTTCTGGTAAGACAACACTCGAAGTTTCCATGGAATTACAGCTTGATCACCGAACTATTAAGCCTTATGCCATTGAAGGTGAAGTCAACAGGAAAACTCCGGGTAGAGCCTCTACGAGGAAATTCACTGCTCTTGATATGCGACATTTGAAGGTTTCTATCGCTAGAAAACAACTTTCTACAAGTAAGGCGATATTTAAAGACGCTGGAGCCTCATAACTAAGCAGAAAGACAAGATGTGAGGTTCTGCAGAAGCTAGGAAAAGTGAAAAAGGCAATTAAACGACCACTTCTAACGAAAACGCCTAAAGAAAATAGAGTCAAATGAGCTGAAGAGAACATGAAAACTGATTTCTCCAATGTCATATTTACTGACGAATGGTCCAGATGGATGGGCGTCTGGATGGGTCCTCCATGACCGACCTCAACAGACACGGCTTAAGCGTCAACAGGGTGGTGGAGATATAATGTTTTGGGCCGGGATAGTAGGTGACACCCTTATTGGTCCATTTGAAGTCGCAGAGGGAGTTAAACTGAATACAGAAAGGTACTGCCAGTTTCTTGAAGCCAACTTGATTCCATGGCTTGATGAGCAGACTATCGCACGCAGATCTAAATTGGTATTTCAACACGGTAACGCTCCCTCACACCGAGCACGGTACACTGCTAACGGGCTTGCGGATGGAAGATTCAAATCAAAAAGGATTATGACCTGGCCAGCGAATTGCCCCGATTTAAATCCCATTGAGAACCTTTGGGCAATGATAAAAAGGAAGGTCTAGGAAGGCGGTCGGCAGTTTTTGAGCAAAGTAAGCCTGCTGGGATGCAGTAAAAACAGCAGCAGATTCTATTCCACCATCTGAAATATCGAACCTGAAAAAGTCTATTGATAATAGCCTTATAAAAATCATGAAAATGGAGGTTGCCATGTTCAAAATTAACTTGTTATTTTTACCTCTACTGAACGCTTATTTCAGTGTTTATTGAATTATTTTGATTATAATTTCTTTGTTTTGAACGTTTAATAAAAATATCCGTGTTCACTTGCATTTATTTCCTCTTTATGATGTTTTTATTAGCTTCTTGTATAATCTGAGGTAACAGTAAAAAACTCGTAAATTAGCAAATTGTATGATTAACTCAACCAATAAAAATTTATTTTACATGTGAAGTTTATATTGACAAAATAGCAATACATTTAGTAAATATTGATATTTCAAAGTTAGACACTCAAAAAATTCGATTTGGATAATCAAAAGTAACGTACTGTAATAATAGTTTTTCCATGTTGTTTTTTTTAGGATCCGTTCATAACTTTTTGAGTTATCGCGCTAACAAGCATAAAATCAAACATTAGTAGAAGTATGATTTTGAAATGTTGTTCGTGCAGTAGGCGGAACTGTACATAGTTGAGAAATGGTTGTGGAGGAGTTACACGATATTACTTGCTAACTGCAAGCTGTTAGTCTTCAAATACTCGTTCTTTACATGGCACCCGATGCATGGATTGCAGTGGGCATATTTCTGTCACTTGTGCTCATCTGAAATTGTGTAAGAGCAATGACACAAAAAGTCCAACCAAAGCTGATGTAAATTTTTTAATTTTGTCAGTTTTTTATCGACGCCGTACGAACATGATGTAAACAGAATGTAATTTTCTTGTGTTATAATATAAACGATTACAACTGCTTACTTGGTGAAAAGGGAAAGCAATTGTAGAGACTACCAGACCGACCATGGCCTAACATCGCTCTGTAAATAATCTACATTAGATAACTATCTTGTATTATTTCGTTGAACAAGTTTCTTTGCCTATATTTAGATGAGTATTTTTGTTGCTTAAAAGTTAAATCTTAGACGTGAATCTTAAATAGGTGCGCTTATATAGTAGTACTACAGATGATGCACAATATCAAGGGAGATGACAGTCTGAATGAAAAGGAATTTTACAGCTCTATAAAATGTGTTTGTCTTATTGTTTGTGAGAATATGACTCTAAAAGTTAGGAACTCGATGCGTGCTCTTGATTTAAGGGCATATATATTGAGTACCTGGAACCACATTTTTTCAACCTACATTATAAACCGTCGTAAGTTAAAAGTAGGAGAGGGAGAGACCTGTACATGTCCTGCCGCTATCCCAATATATGCAAACCTTACCAATTACGGGCATAATTATGACTGACAACCACCCTGTCTTCACGTGCGTGCACGCTTAGCATGAGATCTTAACCTTTCAGTGTACCGTATGATTTATTCCCGTCATTCTTTGTTAGCACAACACCATTCGGTAAGGGCAACATGTGGTCTATTACGCAATTAAAGGTTAGCATTAGACGTGAGCTTTAGGAGACAATTATAGATAACCTTGTAGGGAGATAAATATGCAACACATATTGGGTTACCCCCATCAACCTATGCTTGCCCAAACATGTATAATATTGGAAAAGTGTTTAACTTGTTGTTTGCTGACAAGTGCGGGGACTTCCCGTTGATTTCGCCGAAATTATTTAACAGGGCTACTCTATTACTCCCATACAATAAGCTTTTTTACTGTCTCTGTCCACTTATAGATGAGGTTCTTGTACACGACATATGAGATATCTCCGGTTCATTTGACGCTTGCGTTTCCAGACGATTCGCGTACTTGTGAGGGTAGTAATTCTACTAGGGCTAGACCGTTGATAACCTCAATGCTAGCTTGAAAAGTTTACAGTAACTGTTGTTCTACTCATACGTATTTACAGGAAAGATGGAAACCTCTTTAAGAAAATATCCGTAAAACGGCATGGCTGTACTGATCGGGTAGCATGAAAATGTTTGAGTGCCTGTTGTTCTCTTCTCAGCAGTCGATAAAACAACCTCCACTTTGGAGGAGATATTCGCAAAAGGTGTTGTTCAGTAATAAAATTGATAATGTGTCTTACTAGTCATATGTTTAAAAAAATCAATGTTTCACTTGTATCGCTTTCTAGATTACATATATATGTTGCGTGCGTTTGGTGGATTTGCGCGATNGGTGTTGTTCAGTAATAAAATTGATAATGTGTCTTACTAGTCATATGTTTAAAAAAATCAATGTTTCACTTGTATCGCTTTCTAGATTACATATATATGTTGCGTGCGTTTGGTGGATTTGCGCGATCGATCGATCGCGCAAATCCACCAAACGCGCACAACATATAAATGTCGTTTGCTAAAAAAAATTGTCTTAAAAAGCTAGCAATTCTGAGTTTTGCATTACGCTATAACTTTAACATAATATTTTTGTTTCTTTCAGGAGCCAACTTACCTCAGCACTCACCCACTGATCCTGACTTGCTCAATTACTTTACTAAGAGTTTGTAGTTCTCAGCTTACCGTTTTAGTTTAGCTGCATCTCACTTCGTTACTTTACAGTGCAAAGCAACTGTGACTTTTCTGTAATAGCTGGATAGCTGTGTTATTTCCTGTTATCACTGAAGACGGCCGCGCTGGCACGTTTGTAATGCTACTTTGACTAACTACTATTTCTTACTACAGTAACATTGGTTAGATAACGTTACCTACACAGTTAAGTAGGGTACGAGGTGAACCTATCCTGCTTTCTTGAAAGAAATATAACTGCTTTGTTTGGCCCGTTTTCTACCCATTTATGTTTAATAGTAGCTATGTGAGACACTGAAAATCTATCTATTCAAATGAGCAGTAGAGTTATGTTGATGGATGCAGGCTCACTGCTCTGGATAATATCATAAATTCCGCCAATGCGAGTAATAAGAATAGTATCGTCACATGTACCGGCACCAGTCTTCAGCTGCAGTAATTTTCTTGTGGCGATTTGTTAACATAAATAGAGGACGTGTTAACACTGACTGTTAGAAAATTTTATTTGCCTCGTTTACGGGCGATATCTGGTGTGCTGTGAAGTGCAGTCGTGTAGTGAGTGGAGTCTGGAAATTATTTTCGGTGTATGAACTTGAGCTTAGCAGTGCCTTGACGTAGGACTATTTCTTACAGTTCTGTTAACGAGAATTTAGGTACCTACGAACCACGTTTGCTAGTCAGCAACCAGCTGAGGCATATTTGCTCTCCCATGTGCTTACTCACACAACAAAAGTTTTCCGCCGGTCAGTAGTGGAAAATTAACAACAAAAAATAAACTAATCCTGAACTAAACAAGCTTGTCATTCGAAGGTGATCTTGAGTTAGAAAGAGAGAGTTTGCAGAGAGTTCCACGAAATTATTTATTTGTATACATCTGTCAGTATTTGCGACAGTTGGCCTTGACTGAGTGATTTACCTGGTAGTGAATTTAGTGGCCAACTATTACCATGCAGTGAACTGAGTTAGGTCCCGTGAATGCTCAACGAAACCACCGTAAGATGCAGACTTGGCCCGAGCATCGACAATCTGCCACATGAGCATCACTTTGCCAAGTTTTACCATTCAGTTCTACAACCGAATTGAGACAACATGACTGAAATGGATGCCATCTATTCGGACGTTTCGTCGAGCACGATGAAAATGGACACGTAAGTAGCCTTTGACTTACTTGGGTGGTGCGCTGATACGTGGACACCTTTCCTTTAGTTCTTTTTCGGTATTTTTCATTGTAAATTTGCAAGTTCATTATTTATGTCATTATCACATTACTATGATTATAACGCTGCTTTTGACACTCTCTTACTCGTAGCTGCTTGCGGTTTCTAAGGCGGATGTACTGCTCGTATTCACGAGGATACAGTGGTAGTAACCTTCAAGAACCAGAGGTTAACTAATGACATTCCGAAACTAGAACACTCTGAGAGAGAATGCATCCGCCAAGCAAAACATTAACGAAAAATTCAAGTTGGTTCTGAAACTGTGATATCGTTTTTATCAGCACTAAATCTGGTCATTTGTGCCTTTTGACGGTAATAACAATTTCTCTAATTTCCTTGAGGATCGTTCATATTTGTGAAGTTATATTGCTAACAAACAATCTGACAAGCATCAGTCAAATACACAAACAGATAACTGATCATCACCAAAATTGATCGCTCATGTCCTTTAGCCTTTCTAACAATTTCTACAAATTTTATAATGGTCTGTTCATAACTCATCGAGTTATTTTGCTAACAAACATAAAATCAAATACGGAGACAGATAAACAAACGAACATATCATCACTAAAATTGGATCATTGACTCTTCGTAATATGGTTAAGAACTCATGTGAATTTTACAAAAATCCGTTCATAACTTTTTGAGTTATGGCACTAAGTAAAAAGAGGCAGTTGAACAAACACACGGTGGAACGGATCTTCACGAAAAGTTTGTCATCTGTTACTTTTAACATGCCTAACAGTTGCTGTACATTTCGAATAGATCCTTTCATAACTTTTTGAGTTATCTTAGTGTGAGACAAAGATAGAGACACACAAATAGAAACTGAACGACAAACTGGACAAAAAAAAAAACCTCCTTGGCGGAGGTAATTACTATACCGTTAGGTCAGAAGCCACATATTCCAGCTCACAGAATTATGACTAGTATCCTGGTACGGAGCTGTGCAGCATCCCTAGTGTAGCGGCTATGACCCACCGCTGGTTTTTGCAAAAAATATCTGTCGCTTAACCTTTTCAAGTTACTAATGACTGGAGTTACGGAAACTATAGCAAATAATAATGGACTTCCTCTTAATGTTATCGTACATCTGATAAAGGACACTACTACTATCGGAGTTTGCCTGCTGTTGTCCTTCAGTCTGTAACCAAGATTAGTCAAACAGTTCTTTATGATAAAACTTCCAAGGAATAAAAAGTAAATTTATGTTAGGAGGAACAGACGAATAACTGTTGGTGATTATATAACGTTTGAGGTAGACCGTCCAACCGTTTGCTTGTCTGCATATTTTTTTCTGTAACGCGACTCGAAAAAATATGAGCGGAACTTAAAATATTAAAAAAGACAAATGACCAAATTTTGAGAGAATAGATTCGTCTGTTTACACACTTGACAATGTGTTTGCTTTAGAGCTTGTGAGAATATAACTCTAAAAGTTAGGGACGGATCTTCAATAAATTACAGGAAGTGTTTTAAGAGCTAAGAGGCACAAATGGAAAAATATTGGTGAATCTCTAAGGGAAATCCTGGTTTTAGGATTAATTGAATGTTTCGTTATCATTGCCTTGCTTGCAAGAGGTATGCCGTCTCAGAATGCATTTCTAGCTATCAGTATTCTGAGTAACTGCTGATAGAAATCTTTTGTATTGTGTTGTGGAAGTTGCCTCCAACTAACGTGTCTGGGCGGATCTCGCTCCTTCTCATCGTTCACTACCAGAGCGTAGCAGCACAAAGCTATATAAACACAAACCAAATTGGTCGCTTGGCCACAATCCTTATATGAAACGCTACTTGAAGGCACTTAAGACTGATATATATTATTGCTGAGTGTCACTCTAGCGTACTTTTCCTCTGCGCTGAAGGTGTATGACCTCCTGACTTTACGTCCTTACGTGTGCATAATCTAAATGCTTTATGAACATTGGTGCACCTCAAGTGGTTTTTCATTAGCGTGTGTGCATAGGAACAACCGGAATTATTTGCATCATAGAACGTTAATTCTTAGAGATGAAGCTTAATTATTAGTCACAAGACTCTTGTTCTAAGCATTTCATGGACGAGGACCAACGCGCCTCTTATTGTGGTCGGTCGCTAGAACGCTACGTGCTACCTGAGCTCACAACCCTATACTCGCACATGTTCAGGTACTGCTCAGCAGACACTCTACTTGTTTTCTGCAGCCATATTTTTTAAATTTTTCCTTTCAGGGACATGATATATGTTTTTTTGTGAGTCACGAGTACGTGCACTGCGCATCTGCAACTTAAAGTTTTGAGCCAAACTAAAAAAATTTATATAACAAGGTTACTTGTAACGAGTAGCTCCTGTATTTGATAGCCAAGATTTGGGTCCGATGACTTGAACGGAGTCTCTGTTTCTTGACAGTGTATCTGTTCGCTCACTAATACCGAAAAGAAAAGGTGTCATCGCTTAGCCCGGTGAGGGCTAGCTCATTATGATAGATAGCTTTCGCTTGTCCGCCACTTTGGATGGACTTTCAGGTGATGAACTGAAATCCACCACCAATGAGACGGTCGAAACCTTAGTCCCGCTTCGAAAATGAATTTTCTGGCTATCTCAAGCGTCATCAGGTTGCGAACTGCAACACAATCAAAGATGGTAAACTTACATTCTTTTTTGAAGCTCTGCAGCAGTTAAAGCAAATGAATTTAGTTTAGTTTTCCCTCACCGTGCCAGTGGATGAGGCATGAACTGTGGCCGGCCCAGTCGTCATTTGTTAATTTATATCTGCTGCTAACCTGGTAGCTCCCGCTGAAAATTTTTCCGGCCATTGCAAGTGTAAATATTATATAGTTTTAGTACAATTTGTTAATTGTACGATTGTATGGATCAAAGTCTCCAGAAAGTAGAGCGCAGTAAGAAACATATTAAGTTAATGAGCCATCAATATATATCTGATGTACTCTTTCTAAATTGAAAATATGTTTGAATAAGCTATTGCAAACGCTTTAAGACTTTGCTCCGCACTATCGGCCAGGTTACTAAGAGCAGGCGACTAGCTTGTTGTTAGTATTAAAGAAGGACAATATATAATTTTTTCATCTTTAATTCTATTAGGCCGTACTGCTTGGGAAAGCTTCAAGGTAAATAGTAGGTCAGAAATGAAGGACCTAAAGACATGTTTAATTAAAAACTTGTAACAGTGAAAATGAGCTTTCCGGCTCATTGGCCATCTTCATGCTCTGAATTCAATTAAAATGTATGTCAATCTACATGGCTCTATAATTTACAGTTTTAAACGAATTTTATAGGAAAAAAGTAAACCTCACATAAAAACACCTAGCCTGGTATAGGTAAACCTGACTAGGTATTTTTTATGTGAAATGTACCTTTTTTCTTATGAAAATGAAAATTTTGTTCTTATTTTTTTTTTTGCTTATGAAATTTATTTCGGGGAGAGTAGAAGTATTTGGAATAAAGAACAGAAAAATGTTACCTGTAATGAAATAACGGTATAATTATGCCGTTACTTATTTACATGTAACTCGGTGTCGGTATTCCCGCCTAAAATTTCTTATTGGGAAGCGGTTTGCGATCTGCTAAGGACGCTATCTTTGAGATTCATTGATGGTTGGTATGAAGCTGAAAATTTAGAAGTTCTAGAAAGCATAAGCTCATAAAGTAGTATTGTATAGTTAAACTACGGAAACCAACTGGGACACAGCGCCGTTCAGAATGCTGTCTCACCAAAGAATGAGGAGGGACAGCAGGTACTCTTCCTCAATTAGCACTTTTTCCGCTGAGTTACAACTCTTGATATCATGGTACACACAGCATGGCCGATGCAAGTAGACGCACAGAGTGCGCAACGAAATGGCCGAGCCACAGAGGTTTGAGCAGCTTCAGGAGTCAGAGAAAGACTCTATCGTAACTTTATAAAAAACAAAAAGATACATTACTTATTGGGAAGAGCAATTTTAGTGTCTCTGAGTTTTGGTCAAAACATTACTTTGAAAGATTATGCTCCCACTAGTGAGTGTTTCGGCTGTAAAGTTTCGCGATCATACAGGTGTGGTGTCCTTTTGGTCTCGACAGTTTCACCATGTTAGGTTGGCTACCCTCCGTTTTTAGTTTACGCTCTTAGAATCTCTATATTTTTAACTTTACAACAACCATCAGTGAATGTCAGAGCACATGTCTTCTGCACAGCAAAAACCATCAGTACCGTTATCTCTTTCATGTAGGCCTATTTCTTACCTTTTTCGTATTTTCCTTCGACAGCTTAATTCTGGCTGTCAATTGTTCTATATTTTGTCTTTGCAGTTTCACTGATGGATTGTAAGATGCACGAAACATTCGTATACATTAAATCGAGATTCGTACTGCTTTCCTGGTTTTCCGTTTATTATGCCATAATTATGTAGATATTATAACACTATTACAGATGCGTATTTACTTGCATTAGGCCAGGAACTTGATTACTGGAAACCATCAGATTGAGCGCACCACCTCATGATATTAATATCACACGAAACCAGGATATTGATAGCATGACCAGGGGTAGTAACCATATGACTTTAGGATATTGATCTCATGGCCTAAAATATTGATTACGTGATTCCATGATTTTGATCGCACGAGCCCAGGACATCATTAGCATCACCCAGATTATCCTTTGTATGACCCCAGGTGAATTGACAAAAAACGAGAAGATAAAATGTAAATAACCCCCCTCCCCAACCCTAAAATAACGAAGATATTACGATAAATCGATAACAACGCTGTGAAGCTCATGTGACCTGCAGTCTGTGACATAACCGTCTCGAGCGCAATGCTGGTGTAAGTCACCCCCTGTGCACCTGCTGCTCCCGCTCTGTTCAGGTATCATTGCTGGTCCCCTCACTAAATCGTTGCTGTGCACCTGCACGTACCTCACCTCACTGTGATGCACACTCGCCATCTCTGTCAAAGTTGAAACCTATCCCTGTTTGTGTAACAAATGAAAATTTTTTCCGAGGAGAAAAATAATTAGTACGCTCGATATCCTTTAGAGAGAATGTGAGGTTTAACTATTTTACATCGTCGATGTTGAGCAGTGCTAGGTAGCGGCAGCTGCTCTGGTGTGCTACATTACGTAATACATACTGAGTCCGGAGAGCACTGACCTGCATTATTTAAATAACTTTGCGTATTTGGAAATAGTTTATGAATTACTGTATTTCAAAACGTGCAATAAAATATGACATTGGCTCGCAGTACACAAGAACTCCTGAAACGTCGACAGAGATATAGTCTCCGCTTCGAGATGATGAGTTCTATAGAACATATGTAATCACTGGCGAGCAAAGCGAAGAGAATTGATGTTTTCGTTGAAGATTTAAGAGAATTTGCTTGTATAGTTGTCTGTCCACTCCAAAAGAGAGAGGAGTTGAGCAATGTTCATAATTTTTTGCAGGGAGTCGAGTGGGTTAACCTAGATGTAAAAAAATGTCAAAAAATTAAGAGTTAGCTGACCATCAAAAATGACGGCGTTGAATATGCCCCTCCCCCTCACAGCGGGAGATGGATGGTCTTACTCCACGAGGCGTTCTAGTGTCCCTCTGCGTTCATGAATTTCTTCAGCTATACTACCACGACAAATCGCGGAGTTGCACCGTAGCAGTGTGCCATTTAAGTTTTACTACACAGTTAATTGTGGTCTCTCAATACAGCTATTGCCAAATTTCCCCACAAATGACGCTGTATACTCTAAACGTTTGTGTTTTTTTCCCATTTCGGGAAGGCTTCGTTGGAGAAGCTCAGCATTATTACCTCCGCCAAGGAGGTTATGTTTTCGTCGTGTTTGTCTCTCTGTCTGTCACCAAGATAACTCAAAAGTTACGAACCAATTTGAATGAAATTTACAATGTTTGTTAGGTATGTTAGGAGGAACAGATGATTAACTTTTGGTGAAGATATGTCCAACCGTTTGTTTGTTTGCCTGCGTCATTTTCTCGATGCCATAACTCAAAAAGTTATTAATAATGGATTTTGATGAAATTAACAGGAGTTGTTAGGTATATAAGAAAGAGTACATGACCAAATTTTGGTAATTGTCAGTTTGTTCGTTCGTTTGTCCCTATTTTTAATTGTATTCTTGTTAGAACAATAACTCAAACAATAATGAATGGATCTTTATGAAATTTATAGGAGTTGTTAGCTATGGTAAAAGACATAAATGATCACATTTTGGTTCAGATCGGTTGGGTCGTTTGTATGTTTGACTCATATTTGTCATAACGTTTGTTAACAGTATAACTCAAAAAGTTATGAACGGATCTTCAAAAAAATTGAACAAGCTGTTATTAATATGAAAAGGCACAAATGATTA
>LQNS02001159.1:198903-211958 GCA_001587735.2 Parhyale hawaiensis | reverse complement strand
ATCGTCCGCGCAAAACAATCGATCGATGGGTGCGCATTTGATTAATACTTACAACATCCACCAAACGCGCAGCGCGATCGATCGATCGCGCAAATCCACCAAACGCGCGCAACATATACATCAAGCGCTGACAAGTCTCCCGCAGTGATCAAGTTTTACCACACTCTTATGTAATGTGTTTGTCAATGATCTTGGCTTCTCCGACGCTATTTGTTCACTTCTGTATCCAGAAAATGATGTATTTTTTATCTATAACATTCTCCTGTTGGAGCTGGCAGTTAGCTTGCAAATTTTATATGTGCTGATTTTACTTATTTATTTTTTGTCTTAGTCCTTAGCTGATGGTTTGACACCAAATGTATCTAAGACGAAACTGATATTATGCTGAGTTTCTAGAATGAATTAATTATATCTTGAAGTCTATTTTGATGGCGTGAACTGCGAATAAGTTCACTCTTTTAAGTATTTGGAACCATAATTTAATGACGATTTGAAGAGTTCTGTAAACATTTTTGCACTTTGCGAAAAATGATGTAAAGCGAGAGGGTTCATCTTTTTTTGTCAAAGATTCTATCCCGAAATGAATTTGCAGAGCTTTAGTTCTCCTGAATGTATTCGCAGCTGACATACGGATTAATTATCTGGTGAGGAGTGCCCGCTGTGACTACTGGGGAAATCACATAATAGTTATGATAACTGAATATTGCATTGGATGGAATAAGACTATAGCTATATTCTGTTTACGTTCACGATTGCCTTGCATAGAAAATTACCCCGTCCTTAATTTACAAATGTATATCATACATTTTCACTCAAATAAATAAGGCGTTACCACCGTCGAAGGCGAATTCTATTGCATTCATTTTGGACTTATGCTACCAAACCGGTAACTTAAGATGTACAGCGAATAAGCGATTCTAGACTCGTAGCAAGCATCTCCTCGTAGAAAAAAATCACAATTCTTCAGTATGTTAGACAGTTTAATGAATTATTGCACAGGAATCTTATTCAAGACATTCTGTTTAATTAATTTTAAAGTGACACACACACACACTAATAGAAGTTTATCAACTTTCATAGGGGCTATTTTCACATTGTAGTTTTGCTCTTGTTTTGAAGACATTTTGCCATTTAAGCTGTGTTTCTTGTGATTGGAACACAATAGCGGTGCGAAGTTGTTTTGGAACACATTCCTTCAATATTATATACTTGTTTGCTACAGCTCCCATGCATTCCATAGGTATACGACTTTGTAGTTGTATAGTGCTGCAGAATTTGACTTTAAGTTGCCGATTAGTCTTCTTTTGATGTCTATGCGCTACCAGATTCATATCTCTGGCTACTTGTTACCCTTTTGGGCTATTCTTATTTATAATTTCGGCTACAATGTTTAACAAATTTTTCTTTACTTAAAAAAAATAACCACATATGCCTTATGTAGCCAGGCTCATAATCTATGTAGTTCGGGTCATTGAACATAACATGACGTGTTTGATTATTCAGGCTCGTGCACCCTTATGAGACACGGCCACTGCTCGTCGCTCTGACCCATCAGAACTGCAGCCGTTGGTGTAGCTCCCTCTGTAAGTTTAGCGTCTTTTGAAACATCGTTTTCTGACAAAAAATAAGCTAGGAAAGTAATGTTCGCATTATTAGTTGCATTGTATCTTCCTGTAGAACAACACATAGTTCATGTCCTTCATTCCTGTCGAGAGGCTGCAGTTCCTGTTGGGTTGACGGTGCCACCAAAGTAGTGTCAGGCAAAATGGTAAAATTCTTGAGTTGGTGGTATTTTCGCGCTCATGTAGGATCTATTCATCGATATGAGTTCCAGTTTGAAAAGTGCGTATTTATTGCATGATTGGTTGTGCTCCTTCATTGTTATATTAATTACTTGCCAAGAAAGAACTACGGAAGAAAATAATTTGAGAGTACGTAAGTTTTTACGTATTTAATAATCTAGCGATACCATTGTGGTTATAACTTATAAAACAGTTATCCATGTTTTACTATTCAAAATTAATAGATAATCAGTTCTACGCCTCTCCAATAAAGCTTAGAAGCAGATAAAATTAATTTAGGTCTCTAGAAAATGCTAGTAAGTACCATGGAGAAAGCAATCGTAATTAATTTAGTAGTTGCATGCCTAGTGTTCAGTTACAAGAATATTGCGCCAGATTTTCGTAGAATGTGTCACCATTATTTTCCCTCGGTAACTGCGTGTAGTTTACGTTTGAGTCATTGCATTTCTACGTTTAAAAGTGAACACTGAAAATGCTATTACGATGCACTGAGTACGACACTTAATTATATTTTGACGTGTTTAGTACCTAAATTAGTATGAAAATGGTACACATTGTAGTGAAGTATTTAGTATTTATATGTTTAAACGCTGTATTTGTCATTGAAATATATTAAATCTCTAGAGTATATAGGCCTAGTCATACTGTGAAGCACATTCCAATATAACCTGCACATCCCATCTTCTCTCCTCGTGTGAGGCCGCATTTCCCAACAGCACGGGACACCATCCGTAGGTCTCACCGCATGTCACATGCTCCCCAACATTTCGTAGGTTTTCCTAGCAGCCTCATCAGATGTCTTGCTTCTAAACATATACTACGTCTGACACTGTATCCTCAGCAGGTGCCGAAGGCTTCCTACATCACGTAGGCCCTCCCTTTTAACCTCCGTGCGTCCCACTGGGTCCCAGCTGCACGTAGGTCCCGACCGTCCCGTACTCTAAGCCCCATCACGTGCCACGTGGTCCCACACATCACGTGTCCCGCACACATACACACACGCTATCGTTCCCTCACGTGTCAACGATCAGGATCCAAATCAGCCAAGATGGCTGCCGTGGCGCTTTATCAGCAAAAAAAAAATGCAATAAAAGCAGCCGCTGATACGAAGCCTGTGGTGCCTGGTACGGCCAGGCACTGAACGCCTTATCGGTCTGGTCAAGTTGCGCGCCTCTGCGCTTATCGCTGTCTCGTGACCCAGGCGTTAGTGAGGTTAACGCAGTCACTCCTGTCTCCTGTTGTAGCTCATGTTCTGGGAAGTTGATAATAGATATCGAATCTTAACTCTGCCTGGGTGAACCAACTACAGTTCCGAAGCAATATCGGCAGCGGGGTAAAAATGTGATAAATATTTTTAGATTTTTATTAACTGAAAGTTTGATATAATGGGCGGTATGATTGCTAAGGGATTGTACTGATGGGCAATGGCTACAGGTGACAGGTAACCTTACGGTTGACATAGGTACGTACATATTATGGCTACCGGTGACAGGTAACCTTACGGTTGCCATAGGTACGTTCATCTTATGGCTACCGGTGACTGGTAACCTTACGGTTGCCATAGGTACGTTCATCTTATGGCTACCGGTGACTGGTAACCTTACGGTTGCCATAGGTACGTTCATCTTATGGCTACCGGGAACATCTTCGTTCTCGCTTTTCGGCAGTCCAAGTATCGCTTTATCTATAGCAAGTTTTGTATATTAACTGATGTGGTTACAAGTACAAGAAGTGGAGTTGACAGAAGTTCAGAAATTTTTGCCCAGAGCTCCTGACTTAATGTAAGCGAGGGAGTGACTTGCTCTTGGTGTTTTCTGTCAAAAGCAGAAAATATAGCTCGCCGTACATGACAGTCGACACTTTTCCAATAAGTCCTAAGGCTACCCGAAGAAATTTCATTGAAATCTCTTTCAATGAACATACTTAGGAACTTCGAAAAACAGTTTCGTTTGACACAAGGAATACATTTTCTAGCAAGAAACACGAGCTCACCTGTGTAGGCCATCGGTGGGAGATAACACCTGATTACTTCAAGACCATTAATTTTGCTGCTGTGAAATTTATTGGTTGTCGTTTATGGATGGCTTGTATTGACGCCAATATACGTTTCTTTCATTACCGGCAACAGCTTGCCTCATACTTGAGGCTGCTATGTCAGTTAGAAACTGCTATGCTTGTCAATCAAAGCCCTATACCTTGATGCCACGTTGGCTCATATACATCATGGTCGACAGTGATCATTAACCGTCGTTTACCACAAGATCTTGTATTTTCTTTGTGTCACATATTTTTAAATCTACCAATGAGCTCAGTAACTTCCACGGAACAACTTTCGAAGGTTTACGAGCTGAGGCCACGCTGTTTTAGTAGTATTATACTTTAGACCAGCTACCATATCTCTTTTTCGATTATTCAGTGGTGTTAGTTTGGTTGATTGAGTTTAGAAACGGCGCAGCAACATATCGAATATTCCGACTTAGCTGAAGCTTGGTTAGCTGCAAGAGGCTCTGCTTGCCACGAAATTTGACAAATTGTCAGGGCTACAGACATGCTTGGGAGGTTTCTTGGTTGGCAGATTGTAACTTTTCGGTTCGTTTGAAAAGTGTGGCTCCAATCCAGAGGGTCGAGGGCTACTCTTTACTGAGTGAGCTTCAAGAGAGTGAGCTGGCGAAAAGATTATATTAGAAAATTACTGTGCTTTGCGTTGGAGCTCAAATGCCAATGATTTATTGGTTGGGTCTGAATTTCGAGCAAGCGCTCTACGGGGCCGCGGCGTTTCTCATGGAGTCCCTACCGGGCTACAGCGCGACATGTCACGGCTGTGCTGTGGGAGATTTGGCTTCTCCGTGTTCTTGCTTGCTCACGTGAGACGTAAAAATCCCAAAGCATTTTACTTCGTCTTGTCTCCCATTTTTGAGTTTCGAAATCCGCATAGTCTAGGAAATCAGTTGCGGGTTTCCGGCGAAGTATTTTATCAAAGTTTTATTAATCACCTGCATGCACTATTTGTGATTTCTAGCGGGCCGTCAAGTACAGCTAGGATCTAAGCTCGCCTGAGATTGGACTTCGATATTGTAATTTCCCCTAATTATCTTGATTAGCGATGGCCGCGTGCATTGAGTACATCCAAATAATACAATGAGCTTACTTAAAATAACACTGATGAGCTATCTCAGTGCTCATATGACGCACATCCAATGATGTGTTTCTTCATAATGGTTTTCCCTACTTGGGTTGCAGCTTTTACCTGTAATTTCTTATGGGCTGATTAATATCAATTCTAATACGGAAATGACAGTTTTCATTAGGATGTCTAGTCTCCGTATCTATAGCAGAGGACGTATGATGCTGTATTTCAGCGCAATATTTTCCGACTTCTCACTAAGCCAGCATTTAGCTTAACTTCTTCTTCTTCTGGTACTACGCATTGGCCAGAGGAGTCTTCAGAATCGCTTTTCCTCACAAAACTGGGTGTAATTACTTAATAGTCCCGCTAAATACAGCGCAGTGTCCCCTTCCATATTTATGATTTGTGTCTCTTTTTGACAGTGATTTGCAATAGTGAGTGCGGCATAAACAACAGAGCTAATATTAACTGGCGTAGCAACTAGACAGCGTGCTGTCACCGAGTTCCTGGCTACGCTTAGCTAACAACAATTTGCTATTGTGGTCTATGCTATTTCTTCCTTTATGGCCATCTATAGATGCTGACTTAAAATAGAAAGAAATTAACCATCAGCCACGTGCGCCAAGCCAAGTTTTTTCATCACATGTCCTCTGACGTGCGTGGCTTTTGTGCTGATGATCGTATAATAAAGTGAAAACATATATTTCCGACGTCTTTGTCTGCTTCGTGTTCGATCCAGAAATGTCCGAAGTAGGCCATGCGGAAAATAGTTGGAAAGTCTTATGCAGACTTGTGGCCGCATGTCTACCGAGAGCATAAGTATAGCACTGCAGTACATGGATCGCCTTCTAAGGTCGAGCGGTCAGGCACGGATTTCAATACACTTTGTGTTACAACCGATCGTTGCAGCTTAGTGTGCCGATAGTTGACGCGGTCACATACCATCTCTGTACATATTCATCTACTGCTATTCTCAACTATTAAAACTGATGGAGAAGATTTTCCCTGACCCTTTTTACACTTGAGAATGCAGTGTCGTTGGCTGCAGCTGGATCCTCCATTTATCCTTTATGAGATCGCTTTTGCATTGGAAACGGGGCTTGAACTAGCCAGCATAGCTAGCTAGAAGTAGTCTATAGAGATATGAGGAGAGGTGGGTCCAGCACAACGCTATCGAGTTTGGCTAGTGCAGTAAAGAACTCATGTAATTAGGTATTTGAAGTAAATTGATCAGGCCTGAGCTCATCTCAAGAGCGCAAGCTTGGTAGGAGTTTGGTCGAGTGCTGCAAATCAAAAAACGACACGTTACGTCTGCGGTGTGCAGAGCTTCATGATGTGCTGCAGGGCATAGCTAGAGTATTCGGCGCTGGGGACAATTCGATTATTGCGCTCTTCCTTCTTTCGTGACAACTTATGGATGGGTGGAATACAATGTAAATAGATGGCGCCTATACTATAGAGTGAGCAGCGAATACGCGGAACAAAAGAGGGGGTAGTGACAGTGGTGTGGAAGGGGGGGATGGGTTCCGGAGGTATGCTTCCTTGCAATGCTCTAACATTTAAGACATCAAAAATTAGCACAATAATTACCTCCGCCAAGGAGGTTATGTTTTCGTCGTGTTTGTCTGTCATCCTGTCGGTCTGTCTGTCACCTAGATAACTCAAAAACTTCTCAACCGATTAGGAGGAAATTTACAGGGATTGTTAGGTATGTTAGGAGGAACAATTGAGTAACTTTTGGTGAAGATCCGTCCATTCGGTTCTTTGTTCGTCTGCATCATTTTTTTTCAATGTCATAACTCAAAAAGGTATTGACGGATTTTAATGAAATTCACATGAGTTGTTAGCTATATAACGAAGAGTACATCATCAAATTTTGGTAATGATCCGTTTGTTCGTTCGTTTGTCACTGTTTTTAATTTTACGCTTGTTAGCACAAAAACTCAAAAATAATGAATGGATCTTTATGAAATTTATAGGGGTTGTTAGTAATGTTAAAGAACATACATAATTAAATCTTGGTGCAGCTTGGTTAGCTCGTTTGAATGTTTGACTCATGTTTGTCACACTGTTTGATAGCAGCACAACTCAATAAGTTATGAATGGATTTTCAAGAAAATTGCACAAGGAATTATTACTATAAGGCTCAAATGATTGTATTTTGGAGTTGATACAAAGAAAATAATTGTTTCAAAGCCAATTTGAAATTTTCGCTACCGTTGCTTCGCTTGGCGGAGGCATGCGATCTCAGAGTGCTCTAGTTTAGTAAAAAGTAATTGATGGATTTTGATGGAATTTCCACAAGCTGTTGGGTATATTGCAAAGAGTAAGTGATCACAATTTTCTGATGATGTTTGTTCATTGGTTTGTCTGTGTATTTGATTTCACATTTGTTAGCGCAATAACTCTAAAAGTTAGAGATGGATCTTCATGAAATTCACAGGAATTGTTAAAACTGTTAAACGACATAATTGACTAAATTTAGGTGATGATCGATTGGGCAGTTTGTTTGTTTGACTTATGTTTGTTAAAATGTTTGTTAGCAGCATAACTCAAAATTTATGAACGGATCTTCATGAAAATTACAGACACTGTTAATATCAAACGGCACAAGTGATCAAACTCTGGTGTTGGTAGGAAGAAAATCATGGTTTCAGAGCCAATAGGATTTTTCGTTACCGCTGCCTTGCTTGGCGGAGGTATGCACTCTCTGAGTGCTGTAGTTGTTTTGGTAAAGCTTACTTCATTGCAACTCTGATAATGAAACGAAATATCTTAATGTGTGGCTAAAATTTACAAGACTCGCACGGTTTGCTTGCGTTTTCGCATCTGCTGTCGCTAACCCCTCAACACGACGGATGGTCCAGTCAGTAGATCTGCGCTTTCAGTAGATCTGCGCTTCTGACGATCCGTCTACGGCGTGTTGCAAAACAATTCTGTTTTGTGTATGGGTTTAGGTTATGATGAGGAAAATGAGTAAGTAATTGGGACAATAATCATACGATGATGGTACTCTTCAAGATATTGTCTTTTTACCGTAATAAATAGTAATGCGTATCATGCCATGGACCACAGTCCGACATAGTACCAATGTTTGGAGACGAGGCGAGCTTTTATGACAAAACATTCTGCACAAAATTATTAGTTTAGTTTCTGTTAGTAGTTTTCGCAAAGAAAATCAAAATAAATATTCTATTGATCAATATATTCAAATCAAATCTGATGCTAATAGGGTTACTAGTCAAATTTAACATAACGAAACAATAAAACAGTCAATTAAGTAAAGACCTCATTTTTAGGGCCATCTCTAATTAATCAACGGAAAAAGAGTAGCAGAGATTCGTCTAGGTCAACAGTCTTAGATTTTTATAAACTGCCCGATTTCTCTAAAACTTTGTAGTTATATGTAAAAAATGAATTCTAAGAGATTTTTATCCAGAGACGTTTTTCGAAAGTTTTTTACTTTTTTTGAGATATTGACATTTTAAGGCAAATTTTGACAATGCTATTTCTCCGGCATTTTTCAACCTATTTTCACTATTCAACTCACAATGTAGAGACAAAAGTGTTAGCTAAAGAAATGCTAACCGTCCTGTTTGAATTGCGTTGCAAATCTTAAAACAAATGAACGAAATAAACTTTTATATTTGAAATATTTTTCAGACAACTAAAGAAATCTAATTTTTTACGGACAAAAGTTGAAACCAAATGATCGTACTTTTATAGATAAGTCATTTTTCTTCATTTTGTGTGTGTGAGAGTGAAAATCGGCCAAAAATTCCCGGAGGAATAGCGATTTGAAGAAGACACAAATTGCAAAAAATTGAAATAGGAGAAAACGGCGGAAAAGAGGGATCCGTTTTATTTCAATGACTCGTTTTCTATGGGTAAAAGGGAAGAAAAGTACGTGTCTGCAACCCACATTTATTTACATTTTACCTATCTGTACTAAGTTACACGAAAATATGCACAATATGATCTTTTCATCTCTGCAATTTTTAAATATTTTCAATACCGGTGTATTTATTCCCAATTTCACCATCTTCTGCAACTTGGCCTAATTAGTGTCTACCGAAATCCATCAGAAGGGAGCAGGATCACCAGAATCTCGAACGTGGTAAGATATGCATTCAGACAATAAAGGGAAAAGAATCTCACTTTTGCCTTCTCCTACGACCTGTTCATCGATCTCCATGGAAACGCAACTTGATTACAAAATATGCAACCTGGCCTATTTTTCGCTTATCTATTTCATTAAGATGCGGACATAGAAATACAAAGGAAAATAAATACACGAAACGTTTTATTATCTAAGTGTTCTGCTTGAGGCTCCGTCTGTATGTCCGTTAATGCGCTTCCTGTTATGCTTACGTTTTCCAGTATTAAGGCGGGAGATATCAAACTTGCAAGAAGACCTGATCTTTATCCCTGGAGTGGGGATTTAGAATTTCACTCCTGTCCTGTACATGCCGTAAGAGGTGACCAACGCAGGGTCAATTCCAAGCGAATAAATTTTCATCCCCTCTCTATGGAAACCGGCTGCCGCTTGGGCAGGCGTATATATGAGCCTGGAGAAGATGGGGTTTTGGGAACCCTCAGGCGAGGAAATGCATATCAAAGGCGGATGAGCTCCATGGAGCCAACGGTAATCAGATAGGAGATCACCTGGCTGTTGCCATAGCCGTGTGAACGGCATTCCACAGTCAGTTCTTCTCCTTACCTCTCAATGGCATAATCAAGACTTTTTTCTTATTTTCTCTGTTTTTTCTTTCTTTTGTGCGAATCCCATGCTGTGAGCGGCAGGGCCATGGGTGGTTAGTGAGGGCACCCATCTGTCCATCTTGACTGTCGTCCCCCATATCCTGGCGAACCTAGGGGTTATGCTAGGTGGTTTGGTGTTTTGATAGATGCATTTAGAAACTTTAGAAACACAGGCGCGAGTGTGTGTGTTGGTTTGTATATCATTCATAAAATCTGCATTTTCTTTTCATTTTCAGAACTATTTACTGCAAATATCACACACACTAAGCTATACCCTAGCACCCAAAGCAAGAAAAGCCTACTGATGATGACACCACTTAAAAAAAAAAAAAACTAACCTTATGATACATGACTACGGTAACAAAATGGATATTCGGTCCTCTCCACGACTATTACTCGTTTATAGATACATTATATAGGCCTTTTTCGCATCCTGACTATGCGCAAAACACTATAGTCCTGCATGAAGAAACCGATCACAGTGGACTACAGATAATAAAAGCTCTTCTGATAGAGCAGTGTATGTGTACGCAGGATCAACGCCCCTGTAACAGCTTACCAAATATTAATTGACCTTCAGGCTGTCGCCCACTTCCCATTCTGACACTGCTGGATCGAGCTACAACAATGCATTCTTAGTTTTTTACATGTACCTTTTGCAGCTGGAATCAAACCGCCTTTACCATCAGATTCGCATTATGTTTCTGTAAGAGTAGCATTTATTTTTATTACCGTTGAACGTACTTCCTCTCTTTACCGTTAGACTTTCTTAAATCTTTCTCTTATTCACTACCGTCAAATATTCTGAGTTTTTCTTTTTAGATTTCAAAGTGCCAGATGATTGGGGTGAAACTGGCTGGTAACGTATAGTTTTAATTGTAGGATAACTATTATCGTTTTTAGAAAAGAAAGGGGGAAATAGTTTAGGAAATTAGAAAAAGTAATCGAAATTTATAAACAAGGCCAGCAAATCTTTAATGAAACATAACTCACAGAAAAGTTCTCTAAGATTTTGCCACCAATTATTTTATTTTTATCAATATTCCTTTATCTATGTGCTTATTTGTACATACTACAGAAATTTTATGCTATACAGTATGTAGAAATAACGCTAGGTAAAGCAGGTTGCGGCTAAGCACACATTCTTGATAATAAAGCATTACTCGGTATGCTGCTCTACTGAGTGGACCGTACTTCTGCCATATAAGCCTGCCATAATCTTCTTTTGTGTAACATTGACAAGCACTTCAACTAACAACTAAACTAGTAAACTACATTCACATCTTATTGTTATTTAACTGAATAGGCTGGAATTCACACTTAGCAGTTTATTTAAAAATATACTATGTCTATTTACATGGTGGACTATTGCGTAACATAAATAAAATATTGTTGTTATTTTGGTTGAAAATACAAGATTTGCATTGAAATTTGACATTTTTCTCCTATTTAAACATATCAGTAGATTTTTCAAACTTTACATAAGATAATTAGGAAATTTTTAAGGTAACACAGGTTAATTTGGTGATTTTTAGGCTCATTCTTAGTCTTGCTGTTTCAAAACAGCAGTGACGCCTTCCTATTGGATTATCGTTACCTCTTTACAGATACCGCTGGTAAGTTTTTTTTTTTTAAATTTACCCCCTTTACCGATACCGGAACTTCGAAAAGACGTTACCGCTTTACCGAGACCGCTTCAACGAAGAAAATTACCGCTACCCACATTTGACTGTGACATTAAAGCACTAGCATTTGAGTTTCGTTGTACAAAACCTCGATTAATGTAGACAAGCCACTGTCACGGTCATGCGGCCCACTCCTCTCGAGAATCTGATATGTATTTCCTATGCCTCTTTTTTGTTTACAAAGCAATACAACTGAGGGTCGGTCATCAGTGTAGAGGCTTTTCTTTTGTATAAATTTTGGATAGATAGCATTCTCAGCGCTGCACACAAATACTATTCAAGAAACAAGTTTTATCATCTCTGCGTCTGATTTCGTTGATGTATTTATTAAAGTAACCCACACTTCTGAAAAATTTTTGTTGTTATTCCCTCTAAGTTTGAAGAGATGTCCGAAACTTAGCTAACGCCACTTGCAGAGCAAATGAAACTGATGGCCAACATTTATTCACCTTTTCGGTAAAATCGATGCCATGTTCATAAGGGCTGAAAAAAACACAAGAATTGAGAAATCACTCGAATCATCCGCAGGGTGATCACATTAGTGGCCAAAATTTCTCAGGCAGCGTCAGTTTTCAAAGAATTGTCCTCGTTAAGTTTGTGTATGAGTTTAATTCTAAGTTTTTCTTCTTCATCATCTGAGCTCAACGCTGCTATGAGTAGCACTCACAAAAACCGTGAGCAAAGCGCAACAGAAGATCTGAAACTGATAAACTTACGGTGGTTGTGGTGCCAGGCCCTCGCCCAGCAGCTCGCCACTCTGAGAGGAATAAATCCACTAATATATAATAATACGGTACGTAGTTCGTTCATTGCGTGCTTGGCTAGTTCGCTGTTCCTTCATTCCCGATCCGAAGGATAAGGTATGAAAAATTCAAGAGGATGAGAGAGAATGAAATGTGGGCATCAAATTACCAGCAAATAAGTTGCTTGAATATGCTGGAGACGTTGAATTTTGTCAAACCCACTCCACTCGCATTTGTGAAAAACCGATAATGTAGTAAAGACCACTATGCAGTTATATAGTTTTTACATATACTTTGGTGTTCCCCTTCTAGTATTGGATCAAATATAAACAGGAGTGGTGCAGGACAGCCGGGACGTCCTGGGTCAGACATAAACAGAAATGGTGCAGGACAGCAGGGACATCCTGGGTCAGACATAAACAGGAGTGATGCAGGACTGCAAGGACGTCTTGGGTCAGATATAAACAGGAGTGGTGCAGGACTGCAAGGACGTCTTGGGTCAGATATAAACAGGAGTGGTGCAGGACTGCATGGACGTCCTGGGACAGATATAAACAGGAGTGGTGCAGGACTGCAATTATATCTTGTGTCAGATATAAACAGGAGTGGTGCAGGACTGCATGGAAGTCCTGGGTCAGATATAAACAGGAGTGGTGCAGGACTGCATGGACGTTCTGGGTCAGATATAAACAGGAGTGATGCAGGACTGCATGGACGTCTTGGGTCAGATAAAAACAGGAGTGGTGCAGGACTGCTGGGACGTCCTGGGTCAGATATAAACAGGAGTGGTGCAGGACTGCATGGACGTCCTGGGTCAGATATAAACAGGAGTGGTGCAGGACTGCAGGGACGTCTTGGGTCAGATATAAACAGGAGTGGTGCATGACTGCATGGACGTCTTGGGTCAAACATAAATAGTAGTGGTGCAGGACTGCAT
>LQNS02001159.1:182222-194380 GCA_001587735.2 Parhyale hawaiensis | reverse complement strand
GCAGGACTGCATGGACGTCTTGGGTCAAATATAAATAGTAGTGGTGCAGGACTGCATGGACGTCTTGGGTCAAATATAAATAGTAGTGGTGCAGGACTGCAGGGATGTCTTGGGTCAGATATAAGCAGGAGTGGTGCAGGTCTGTAGGGACATGCGACTTACATCGCACAGTAGCCGTCGTCGCTCAGTCGCTAATGACGTAGGGACGCCACCTAGAGCTACCTCACCTTTAGGTTCCTAGAATTAGGCTATACCCTACCTGAGCGCTACCAGGCGCAGCTCTCTTCAATATTGCTGGACGCTGCGCTTAGAGCTTTGTCTAGCTGGCAGTAATTCTTCTTCACGCAGTACTTAGGATATACAAATGTTACTTGCCGTCACCGTGTAGTCTTATGCAAGACTGTCAAAATGTTATGGGTGCACAAGCACTAGCTACTGTCATCCTGTATTTCTTGAATGATACAATATGCACTCAAGACGTTCGTTTATATTGACACATTTAATCTGCACTCCTGCTCGGCAATGTGACTTTTTTGGGAGTCTTGTATGAAGTTTCAATGAAAGCGTAGTTATTTTATTTTATTTTCATATTATAACAATGTAATCTACAATATAGAAAATGCTGATGCGTATTTATCTGTTTGCTTCTATATTTATTTCTTTATTCATTTCTTTCTTTATTTTCTTATTTGTTTATTTCTCTGTCTATTCTTTGTCATAATTCAAGAAAACAAATGGGCAAAAATGAGGCCAGGTTGCAGAAGTTGGTAAAACTATACAATAACCTTACATTTGAATTGAATGCACTTGTGGCATTGCCAGAGTTGAAATCAAGGCGCTGGAGCTATCTGAAGCATCCTTTAACGCTCTCATGCACCCTGATTCTTATATTCTTCCCACAGATTATTTCGTACTAGAGGCCCCTGACGTCAAAAATGACGGCAAAATATTGTAATTGAGGTTTATTGTTCGATCCTAGTATAGGTTTTGCTGTGAAATTGGTCTCAAACCTACTGGCGTGAACTTTCATTAATTTTTAAGAAATTAAGTTGCACCTCCATGACCTTGCGAGAGCACAGTTTCCCTCCTGCGAAGTAATGCGCGAGTACTTTGGAATGGGTCAGAAGTTGAGCAGCATCCAAAAAATATAGTCCAGGCAAAAGAATTACCCGGAAATGCTCAAGGATTACCGTAACCTGGACACCAGGCAATACATGAACTTTCAAGGGTCCCACATTTCTGTCTGCAATGTAAATTAAACATAAAAAGGCGTTTACTCAGCGTGAGTTTTCAACTGCTACGAAAAGATTCAGCTAAAGAAAACATAAGCGAGATGGATTATGCACGAAAGGTACGAAAACTTCAGCTAAGACTGAGCAGCTCTATCTGTTACGAAGAAATTCAGGGAAAAAAATATGGGATGCAGCTTATGCCCGACAGAATCAAAAACTCTGTTAGAGATACTGCCTTTCATCTGTCACGCTCAGGAGAAGACTCATCATCGTTATATCAAGAAGTACCGACTAGTTTTCAAAGCTAAGCGAAATTCAGAAATTGCAGTATTTCCACTTTTGATCATATATTTTCGAAGCTATATTTGTGACCGTTATTCCAAGGGCTGAAATTTTACGGTGTCTCAACTTGTTTTTCAGCAGATGAATTTTTTCCTATCTAAATCCTCAACAGCGTGACGGAGGGAAGGTCCAACCAAAGAGCAAGCAAGCCAGCTCAGAGCAAGCCCGTTGCAAGCAAATTCGGAGCAAGCAAGCAAGCAACCAACAACTGTGTATTATTATAAATTGGATTATTTCGTTATATCAGTCAATCTTTCAACTTTATTTCAATCTTGAGGGATGCTTCACTGACTGCAAAAAGTAAATAATTTCTATCCATGTCTGAGAATAAAGAGAAGGATTTCGCTGTTGAGCAAGAAGGGTTAAGCTGTTTATCAATTGTGAAGCTGGGAAGGCTTATCTCTGTGTTCCCTAAATTGGACAGCCATATTAATGAATGAATGACAAATGAATAAAGATAAACACGACTTCTGCGCTGTCGTTGTGATCGTTTACGGACGCTGCTGCATTGGTTCCACTTCCACGGGTTCCACCTTCTCTACGCTGGTTGGGTGGGTTTAACTTAATAACAAAAGGTTTCTTCTTGATCTGGCCATACTAAAGATGCAACATCGCATAGTAAGGGAAATTATGCGCTACATTCCTACTTGAACTTGAATCATATTTGCCTGTTGCCGTGGAAGAGATAGGTGATATGTAGGTGTGTTTGTTCCAATTTTATATTTACCCGATGGAGTGCATTGAACCTCTTACTTGTAATGGTGTTCAATAGCTGAACTGCCTTATATTGTTGGCAGTACTGCATTTTCACTGCGTGATTTTTAAATTTTACACCGGACTGTTGACATTTTGATAGGATGGCAGTGCTCGACTTACCGCGATTTTTAGTATCGTGCCGCGCGGTGATGTGTGTGCTGGTGTGGGGGACCGGGGGGGGGGGGGNTGCTCATAGCTATCACCGACTGGGATCGGCTGCTGTTGCCTCTCAAATGAGGCAGCTGTGAGTACAGGGGCGTGTTGTAATCGCCATTTCTGGGTTATCGGTGCTACACCGGCAACCCCGCCACTCACAAATTGAGTCGTAATCATAATCCAAAAAGCAGTAATGAAGATTGAGACATGGATTGCGAGGAAGTAGGTAGTCGTCAGAAGCTTCTTTTTTAATTACTGGGAACAAAAGAATCACAAAAATGAATTGCGAGTAAACTGAAGAGCCCAAAGTAAGTAAATAGATTTACTTACTCCTATCTTCTGTCGACGTAATTCCGAATAAATCAAAATTTCACTATTGTAAAGCTTACACCGCTTTCGACAGATGGCGCCTCACAATCACATAGCTTTCGGGTTGCGGTCACCATTTTTCAGGTTGCGGTAGCACAACTGGCTTGTGATTACAACACGCCTCTGTTATGTAAGTGACAGTCACCTGCTGCTGATGTCATGACGCGCAATACGCGTATCGCTTCTTTCTGTTTTGATTTATGGTTTTATTGAGCTACTGCAGTCGATGTCTTCTCTGGCTGGGGTCACCGCTGAGCTTGGGCAGCACAAAAATGGAATTGAAAGTTTTAATTTCCACGTAGTTCACCTTGTCGTTACTATGTAGTATTGTAGGCGACAACGACAGAGCCAGCTTCATGTAAATAAGCTACTTTTTTCTTTAATTTTAATTATTTTATATTATCGGAATTTTGGTATGAGCGTTGGTTTCACTAATTTTTACCAAGTTACATGCATTGATCCCAAAAAATCAACATTGGAACGGTTACAAAGGCATTCCTACACAGCAGAGTTAATATCAGGCTGTCGCCAAGGCAATCGGTTTGAGACCAACAACAATATGTAATGTCTGGAGTTATTTACAACATTTAAACGTCGGTCTAATCGCCCGTAGACTTTGGAGGCACAATGTTTCTAGTTAACAAATCTCCTTAAGAAGTAAAGTGTCCCTACAATTGCCTTCCTTTCAAAGTGGCTCAGTAGGCGCAGGGAACCACCAGCCAGGGACTGCAAAGGTTATGTGTTACGTTTCAGCGAATGTAAAAAAAAACTGCTGAGCAAAGCGAAAATTGTGCCTTTAAGCTACGCATTTTGTGTTTCAATGCTTTCAGCTCACAGTTTGGTATTCAATGTAGTGAGATAGTGACCCATATACTGGTAGGGGTCAGCCTCTGGTGCCCCCTGAGGCAATTTAGAGCCTGGGCACAGGTGTAAAAATGGTCGCAGGTTTGCGGCCTCCAGTCCAACCTCTTTACTCTTGTGGCATGCCGCAAATGCCCACCGCTGACATCTCTACTCTTGCACAGTTTTAGACGAGCGTATGCACAGCAGTGTAGACCGCAGCTGTTATGTAAAAAGCTATGCAGGTGTGCCTGCAGCTGTGCAGGTCAGCTGCGTAGTACCTGCGCGCTGCTAGTAGCGGTCGTATCGATCTGTCCAATAGAGTACTACGGGTCGTTCTGCTCCAATGTCGCAGTGGAGGCACTTCAAGTGAAGTCTAATGCACTAGCTGCGAATATGCAGATTGGCAAAGTTACGTTTCGTAGGTTCGATAACCAATTAAAACGGCATATTGGTAATGGAAATGAAATAAATAATCATCCGCAACTTCGATGACTAGAACGCAAAAAAAGCATGGCCGAATTTATTCAAATTAAAACAGAATAATGGTTATTAAAACGAAATGAAGTGTATTGGTATCGTAAGCATGGTAATTGTAATGAATAAAGTACGGTCGTAGGAACAAATAATAAAACAGATTAATGATAATTACATCGAAATAAAGCATGTCTGTAAAAATGATAATTGAAAATGGAATAAAGCACGACAGTAACTTTAACTGAAATTCACAAACTCTGTGTTTTCCAACGACTCTTGTCGACATTGTTTTTCACATTACAGGTAGATTTGGTTATTAGAACAACATGGAAGGCGTTAGGTGAGTATTTCAAAATATACTACGATTGACGTACATTTATAGAGCTGCCCTTCTATGTATAGCTACATATATAGGCACTCTGCTCATATCAGGAATATTGAAGATAACGGTCCACAGCTCCTACCACCGTGCTATAACCAAACTCTCTGGGTCCACGAGGACAAATAGTCAAATTCTTATGACGTGCTGTTTGTCTCTCTCTGTCTGTTTTTATGTTTGTCAGTAACATAACCCAAAGAGGACGGATGCTTGTGAAAATCGAAGGAATTGTTTGAAATCTTAAAAGGCGCATGCCCCCTAAATTTTGGGATAATCTGTTCTTCTCTTTGTGAATTTCACTGTGTGTTTGTGTGATGTTTATGCAGATTATAACTAAAGGATGATTGCTTGAGGTACGTTAGGACTATATGTGAGCCTGTTGGCATACTGGGGTCTGAGCTCTGCGTGCAACTTGTATTATTATTATTGTTACAAGCCCCTAGGCCAGGCCAGCTAAAATGAAACGCTGTGTCACAATCATACTGTAGAAGGATAATCACAATTTAAGAGAAAAGGTTACGTCAGTTCTCAAGAAAGAGAGAGGACCGACTTTAACTCGACGAGTTACGGTAAGCACAGACGTCCACATCCGACTCACATAGATAAATAAGAGTAACATGCACCGCACGAATATTTGTGACTGGGCCTAATTACTAGCTTGAATTTTGGCTACTTTGTTTGTACTTGTAAGCTTGTAAGCATATTTTGTGAACCCATTGTGTTCTTAATAAAAGCTAATTATTATTATTATTATTATTAAAGAAGGTAGCCTTGCATTGTTTGGCAGAGGTATACGGTCTCGGAGCGCTTCTTTAATTGGAAATGCTTTGAAACTAACCATTGGTGATACTCTGCAGCTGCATGCTTGCAAAACTTAAACCCGACGCTAACCTCCGCTCTCTGCCCAACTGCTGTCTCTTGGCTACGCACGTCATCCTCGTTATGGCTGTTCTTGTTTCGTTGAAATGGAGTTTGCCGCCCCAACGTGGGGGGCACGAATGAGCTGCGTCCGTCGGCCCTCCCTTTGCTTTGGAAACTGTTGTTAGGTGCCGAATTCGTCAGTTCGGTCACCGTTTCTTTCCCGGAACAAGAGTTTTATGAAATTCGTAGCTGGTATCCGTTTTCAGTCTTGTCGATTTGCAAGCGTTTAAATCGACTGTGGATAGTTTTCATGCATTCTGCTTGTTTCCATCGCCTTGGGTGTCTTGGTATGGTTTTCTTTTTGCTTCGTTGGAGTTATTCCCGTCTTTTAATGCACTGGCGGAACTTTTAACAGTAATAATTTACAGGTTACAAGCTCATGCCGTAAGTTAGCTGTAGAATAGCTAGCCTATAGAGGCGTGTTTGAGCAATCACAACTCTACAGGTACATATTGGTGCTACATTAACGTGATGGAAAATAACCCTTACCGTAACTCGAAATGAGATTCTTCCCACCTTGCCCTTGCACCTTGTATCCACAAGCAAAACGAGCTCTACAGTCAACACCAGCAAGCGGAACTTGAGTCATAACACTTATTTTTAGTATGACAGCCAAACAATTTCTGAGATTGAAAACGGGAAACTTTGTTCGTGTTACCTGACCCACCCCAGCCTGGGTCTCGATCATCGGTACCTCTCTCCAGGTTGACATTGCGACACTATTTTGGTGCGGTCGATGACACTGGTGCAGCTCACGCGAACTGAGCGCTGCGGCTGCAACACGTTCAGCTATGTCTAGTTTGGTCTCAGTGACCGCCTTGCACCAAAGACGTTTTTACGTAATTCTTTTAGCTACTAGAGAGCCCGCGCTTTCAAAAACGACGGCGAAAAGTTTGCAATGTCACTTTTTCATTGATTATACTTTCAGTACTGATATTCATGTACAGGAAAACGCCACGACGACCAACTCAAATTATCATAAGAGATGCGTGCTTTCTTAGCCTTTCTTTCTACTGAGCAGTACACTCCAATTCGTCTTCAGCACACTCCTTCCTCCACCTTAGACGACATGCGAAAATATTAACGATATTA
The DNA here is from genome assembly GCA_001587735.2 of Parhyale hawaiensis. Classification (NCBI taxonomy): domain Eukaryota; kingdom Metazoa; phylum Arthropoda; class Malacostraca; order Amphipoda; family Hyalidae; genus Parhyale; species Parhyale hawaiensis. Next base: position 187,816 of record LQNS02001159.1, on the reverse strand, counting down.
ATAAGCGCTGAAACATTACTGAATTTAATTTCCGTTCGTTACGTATCCTCAAAACACTGTGATATAGTTTCAGCAGAATAAAATTTTCGGGCCCAAAAGGAAAATCCATCGTCAACTAGAACGCCTCGTGGCGTAAGACCATAACCGCGGTGAGGGCAAATTAAACGAAGTCATTTTTGATAGCCAGCTAATCCTAGTTTCTCATATGGATGCTCTGTACAACAAGGTTACATCGCTACGCCCCTGATATTAGCTCTGTTAATAATAATAATAACATAGGAAAAAAAAAAACGCATTGTTGCGTAAGACAATCAGCCGCGGTGGAGATAAGTTCGCCGCGGTGAAGAAAATTCAACACCGTCATTTTCGATGGCATAAGTCACACGTATGTCAACCCACCTAACTCCCTACAAAAAATTATGAAGATTGCTCATTTGACCACTTTTTTTTGGACAGACAAATATATATATATATTTACAAATATATTATATAGAAATATATTTACTGAAATCTTCAACGAAAACATTATCATCTCTCTCACTTCGTTCGCGAGTAATACAAACAACAGTGAGGAATTTGCAAAAAGCCGTCTTCAATTAAAATGCTTTTGTTCGTAACATGCTTATGAAGGATACGCTACACAGCCGCCTCAAAGGGTCATAAGAGACACATAAGTTCTCTCTTTCAATTGATTTAAGCAGCACAATCGTTTCCCACATTAAGTGACAGGCGGAAAGAAAATTTTGCATTCGCAAGCAGCACTGAATACAGTTAAATTCCTGCAGCATATCCTGCCTACCAGGCTATACCGATCAAGTCTTCAGGAGGTCGTAACTTTTGCGCTGAGCGAAAACTGCTCCGCCAAAAAGGGAGATAGCAGGCTGAAAAAGGAAATGGTGTCTATTGTCCGTAAATTATCATCGCTTCGTGTGTCCTTCGATGAATTTATTCGTCTTGAACTGAGAGTAAACATGTTTCGATATATGGAGAAAGTTTTGAAAATGAGACTCCATGCATGCGCGAAAAGCAGCTGTAAAAAGCTTTATTTCGATTTCTAGAAGTGTTTCAGTCAGACAAAGGGATAAGGATCATAATTTTGTCATATTCTGCAACCTTGTCATCGATCTCCGTGAAAGCGAAACCTAAGGATTAGCTCTGCAACTCGTCATGTTTTTCGCCTATTTCTTTAAGAGCGTGGCACAAAACTCACAAGCAGATAAATATATAAACAAACTAGAGAACTCTGAGAGCCCATGCCTCTGCCAACCTAGGCAACGGAAGCAAAAAACTGAAATTGACTCTGAAACAATAATTTTCTTTGTATAAACTCCAAATCGAATAATTTGTGTGTTTTGATAGTAATAACAGCTTGTGCAATTTTCTTGTAGAACCGTTCATACACTTTTTGAGTTATACTGCTTACAAACGGTATGACAAACATGAGTCAAACTTACAAATGAAGAAACCGATCTGCACCAAAATTTAATCATTTATGTCTTTTAATATTACTAACAACCGCTATAAATTTCATAAAGATTCATTCTTTATTTTTTGAGTTATTGGGATAACAAGAATAAAATTAAAAAGAGTGACAAACGAACGAACTAACGGGTCATTACCAAAATTTTGTCATTTATTCTTTGTTATATACCTAACAACTCATGTTAATTTGATGAAAATCAATCGATAACTTTTTGAGTTATGGCATTCAGAAAATGAGGTAGACAAACAAACAAACGGATGGACATATCTTTACCAAAAGTTAATCATCTGTTCCTCCTAACATAACTAACAACCCCTGTAAATTTCGTCCAAATCGGTTCAGAACTTTCTGAGTTATCTTGGTGAAAGACAGACAGACAAACAAACAGACAGAGAGACAGACAAGCACAACGAAAACATACCTTCTTGGCGGAGGTAATGAACACGCGACGATGATTATTATATTGTTTCATTATTGACGCCTTGTGCCCTTAATTGTGCCGCACTACTGCGCAGGCCGGAGTTCTGCTGTTGAGACTGAATGGTGCAAGCGACACTGAATGAATAACTTACTTCCTTGCCATAGAGAACATAACTGACTTAGACATTAGCGCACTGTTGTAAGCATTAACTGTCGTGCATACAGTAGGTGTGTTACATGACATCATCAGATTCGGTCCAATACTCGCAAAAAATGCTTCAGATATATAAAAAAACGAGCACTCTGAGAGTGTATACCTCCGCCACACGCAGAAAAGTATGTTCTGTACGATAAAAAACACCTGGTTTCTTATCACTAACGAAGTAATATGTTAGCTACTAAGCATTAATGATTAATCGTAAACGACACTGTTGTTCATCACAACGCTCTTGTTCATCTGTTGTTCATCACAAACGACAATGTGCATTGAGGGAAATTCAAACTACAAGGTAGTTTACAGTTAACTAATTTTGCTTAATGACAAACAACAATTTTGCTGTGTGCAAGTAAAGCAACGGTAAACAAAAATTCAAATTGGCTCTGAAATTATGATTTTCTTTGCATAAACCCGAAAATCTAATCAATTGTGCCTTTTGATAGTATTAACAGTTTCTACAATTTGTTTTAGGATTCGTTCCTAACTTTTTGAGTTTTGCTGCTTACAAGCATTATACAAACATATGTCAAACATACAAACGATTCAACTGATCTTCACCAAAATTTAGTCATTCAAGTCTTTCAACATTAGTAACAACTCCTGTAAATTTCATAAAGATCAACTAAAAACTTTTCGAGTTATGCTGCAAACAAACATTATGACAAACATGGGGCAAACGTACAAACAAACAACCCAATCTGCAACAAAATAGAATCATTCATGTCTCTTAACATTGCTAACAACTCCTGTAAGTGTCATAAGGATCCATTCAAAACTTTTTGAGTTATTGTGCCAACAAGCATAAAATCAAACACAGCGACCAACACACGATCGAATGAACAGATCATTACAAAAATTTGGTCCTTTACTCTTGGTGAAATACCTACCTAACAACTCATTGAAATTTCATAAAAATTCGTCCATAGCATTTTGAGTTATGGCATTGACAAAAAGAAGGCAGACAAAAAAAAAAAAAAAACAGACAAACGAATGGACGGATCTTCACCAAAAGTTAATCATGCGCTCCTCCTAACATACCTAAAATTCCCTGTAAATTTCATCGAAATCCGTCAATAACTTTTTGAATTATCTTGGTGACAGACAGAAAGACAGGCGGTCAAACCCAACGAATACATAACCTCCTTGGCGGAGGTAATAAAATTTCTCCTTCACGGAAAGAAGAAGAGGAGCGCCAGAAGAGATTTTGAGCTAGGTTTTGGCATCTAGTGCTCGTACTTCAGAAGTTTAATTATAGTGAATACATGAGTGGCCTTACTGGCATAGGGCTGGAAAGAAATGAACGTCAGTTCACCTAACAGAATTTTCAGTACAAGCTATTATGGAGCTGTCTGAAGTGTTAGTGTTGCTCATCATCACGCATCATCGTAGCATATCAGAGCATCAACGTGTGTTTTGTTTTACGTTTACTTATATAATTCTAATATTCATGTACATCCTAAGGGTCTGCGTACAGGTATGGAATGACCGCACGACTCAGCATCGAGCTGGGAGTGATATTCTCTGCCACGTATTCTTTTTCATTTTCAAGGCAAGTATGCTGAACATGAGCGAGAGCACCTTGTGGGTTGCGCACTGTAGTGTAAGATGCACGCGGCACATCACATGCTACGCACTGTAGCGCAGCTGTGCTACACCGCGCTAGGTGCACGCCGCACATCGCATATTACGCACTGTGGCGCAGCTGTGCTACACAGCGCGTCATGTTGCGGTAGGTCATCCGGTACCGATGCCCCCCCGAGCTCTCGACTTTAAGACCGCGCAGTGGCACTGACCTTCATCAAGACCTGCCCCAGCGCCACCGCTGCTGCTGCGTATTGATCCGCTGCAGCCTCACTGGCACAGTTAGGCCGCGGCCCCACGGCGTGCAACTCGACAAGTTGGTTCGACAAGTTGGTTGTACGACAAAATGTAACGGAGGGTACAGCGGTCTGCTGACCCTAAGCCGTAACTGCGATGCCTCGCGACACTCGTGCGTTGCTGAAATCGAAAATCGGGCCGCTGGTGAGTGATAGAAGATCTATTGTTGAGGATGACTAGGAAATGAGCGAAATAGAAAGCCATCAATATTAAAAAGTCTTTAGTGACAAAATTCAAAATCCTGAAATCCCAGGAATTGATTTAACTACAAACTACCTAACGGACTTCGAGTTCACAAAACTAAGCATTGAACTAGCCATTGATTTACTTAGCGGCAACAGTGCAGCGAGACCGGATGATGTGCCTGCAAAAATCCTTAAGATGTGCAAGCTAAGCATTTTTTAACCCCTATGCCTCATGTGGAGAAAATCAATGGTTGATGGAGTAATTCCACTCACATACGAGCACGCGATTATTTCACCTATTCCTGAAGCTGGAACTAGCATGGATCCAGCCAGATTTAGACCGGTCTCCCTGATCAGCCACGCAGTGAAGACGCTTGAAAGGGTGTTTAGAAAATACACGGTACATAATTTAGAAAGCAATAACCTGATTACATCAAATCAACATGGCTTTCGCCATAAACATTCAACCACTTCGCAGCTGCTTGAGTATTGTGACTCCATTTTCAACTTGCTATGCCAAGGAAAAGTGTGGACGTAATATATTTAGATTTTCCCTCATCATTCGTTGATGACACACGTATATTAGCAGCGGTACAATCATTATTATTATTATTAAATCACACCAGACTGGCGACGTAAGAAAGGAGAAACTCCATGAGGTTAACAAACCTCCACGCAACCAGCCCAGCGGGTGGAGAAAACAAAAGAATGAAAAAAAAGAAGATCCGAGATCACAGAATAGCTCTGTGTACAGATCGTTTAAAGCTGCCAATACCAGTACCAGCAAAGACAGAGCCATCACGACCATTCCAAACATCCACACACGATGGAAAAAACGAACGGGAATACTGGCCCATACGGCATCGTAACGGTTCCAAGGCTAACTCATGAAGAGCACAAGTCCGCCGAGTATACCTTACCCGAACAAATGGATCCGGAAGAAACTCAGACAGTGGATGACTGGGGCTGTTATAGATTTTATGCAAAACACAGACCACACTAACTCAGCGACGATGCTCCAGATCACAGGGCACAACACCACCCAGCATGAACGCTCATCGACGAACCACTTTGTCAAGCAAACACAGATGGCAATCGGCAGCAGAACCCCAGACTACAAAGCAGTACTCCAGAAGAGGGAGGACATAACAATTAAGCCAGAGACGTGTCAATTCTAAAGAGTCAAACACCCTCCAAGCACGTCTCATAAGACCAATTTTCTGCGATGCACGTGAGGCAACCGAACGAATGTGGGGCTCAAGTGTCAACTTTTGATCAAAATTGACACCCAAGATTACCAAGTCATCAACCACAGGAAGTGATACACCATCCAGCATGAGTGCAGGAAAAGGAGGTCCCACTGTACGCGACCTGGGCACGAGCATGGTCTTAGTCTTGCTCGCATTTAGCT
>LQNS02001159.1:161282-179414 GCA_001587735.2 Parhyale hawaiensis | reverse complement strand
GTGATAACCAGGATATAGAGAAAGAAACACGAAAGCTCCACGCAGTGGGCAACATGCTAATCAGAAAGTTTGGTCACTGCTCGGATGACGTTAAATGCCAGCTCTTTCGAAGCTACTGCTATTCCATGTACTGTAACTCGCTTTGGTCTAACTTTAAGCAGAAATCGATTGAACGCCTACGTGTTGCCTATAACGACATATTTCAGCGCCTGATGAATGTGCCGACGTCTACTAGTGCAAGTATGGTATTTGCTCAAAAGTACATAGATTGTCTCAAAGTCAGATGAAGAAAATGCGCGCTGCGTCTCCAGCTCAGGATAGAAAAATCTGATAACGGGTTACTCAAGGTGATCCGTAACGGGCTTGGCTACAAACTATCTAACATGTATGGCCTATGGCAGCGCATACTATTTCCAAGCAGGGGCCAAACAATGGGCCGCAATGCAGTGTAGTATGTAATGATAGTATTACCTGATCTTAGTATCTAATGTAACTTTAGTATTAAGCTGTCTCCTGTACACCATTCCCTGTGTACCTAATAAAGCATATTATTATTATGTTCACTTCTTTGGATTCCAAGCAAACGGAAAGACTTGAGCACCTTGAGGCTATCCAGTGATTGTTCACTGCCAAAATCCGAGGCATGAAAGATTTAAACTATCATGAAAGACTGGCTCAACTCCAAATGTACTCAATTCAAAGTAGAGTCGAATGCTTTACAATCATATATGTTTGGAAATTTCTAGAAGGTATTACTGTCAACGTCAATGGACGAATCCAGGCCAGACACTCAAACCGTATTGATCGCACTTGTGAAGTGTGAATTCGGATCAAACCTGGTGGTGACGCAGTGGCCACAAAGTATTCTAATAGTTTCGTGGTCCGAAGAGCGAGATTATTCAACAAAATGCCTCATCGCATTCGAAATGTCACAAGTACAGAGACTTCGAAATTTAAAAACTTAGTGGACGCATACTTACTGAAAGTGCCAGATAAACCTGTTTTAAGCGGCTACGTGAACTGTGGGGATAACTCGCCGTTAACCACCCCGCTAGTCTCGGACTCTGCTATTACCGATGAATTTCGCAAATGGGTGACTCTTCTATTTTGATAAAGACATAGACAGCAAAAAAAAAGAAGAAGAAAAATATAGCAGTATCACTCTTTGGAGGTATATTTCTAGCTTTCATTGCTCCTCATCCATATTTGCATGCCTTTGCTCAGCTGGGTTTCCCACCTCTGCTGGTAACATAACTTAGCCTTTCATATTAATTACATTTACTTTTTTTTATAGGTGTATCTGATGATTTCAATGCAATAGCGAGACCCACCACTGTTCTATACAGTTCCTCTTCATTTTCCTGTTCCTGTTCTTGCGTTAGCTATTCGATCGATAAAATAAAGCAGACCTAATAATTAATTCATGTTGCCGTAATCCCATTCTTGTCTGTAGATGCTACTTCCAAAAAATCACTCTTTCTCTTAAAAAAAAAGCTTCAAAATGATGTAGTCCATAAAAGCTCGCTTTGCACCATATCCTGACTAGAAATTTTACCTTCTATGGATCGCCATGTGACACCAATAAAATAAATATTAGACAGAGTACCGATCCGTATGTATGATTCGACTGAATTGAACTTCTGGTCTTTACTTCGAAACTGAATTAAAATTTTTTGATTAAGTGAAAAAAACATAGCTGTCTTAAAAATTCCTTTTTATCAAAATCAGAAATTCTTGCAAATTTAATGTTCGCTATCCTAATAATTTAGGAAGCGTAACGTACAGACTGATGAACGTACGTACTGAACCATGAGCAGGATCATTATTATAGGTAGATGGATGCTGGACGATTCCGATGAAACGCGGCCAATGTGTTGAAGTTTGGAACGTTGTACCGAAATTCAGGATCCGGTAAAGGTGCTACAGGTCGATTCAGCTCAACGGTTTGACACTCTCCTGCAAACGTAACTCGGATTCTCCTAAACTCTAAATTCTCATTAACAATGTTATAAACGGAGGACCAACATCAGCAGCGATTCAGGGGGCACGTAGTTCGTAAACAGAAGTTACTTATACAGGATAGTGTAAGATCACACAGTCGGTGCTGGGAGTGTTACCTTTGATGCAGCAGTTCGGTCGACATTCATGCAAGTTAACGCCGAGTCTCATTTTGGCTAGTCGGCTCACGCGTGCCTGGCAGCGCTATCGTCGTTCATGACCGATTTGTGTACGTGTACGCAGATCGTGTGCGTGTGAGCGGCGTTCAAGTTGGTGTGCCGCGCTATTCGCTGTATCGCTGATTAAGTTAGGTTAGGTAAGGTAAGGTAACGTTAGGTAAGGTTAGAAAGGTTAGGCTGGGTTAGTTTAGGTTAGTTAAGGTCAGGTTAGGTTAGAAGGTTAGGTAAGGAGATTAGGTTAGGTAAGGGTAAGTTAGGTTGGGTTTGGTTAGCATAGGTAGTGTTTATTTTAGTATTGGCGCGCACAGGAAAGCTTACTTGAACGCAAAATCGTCGTGAACGACGATAGTGCTGCCTGGCGCCGAAGGGGTTCAGGGACAATAAGGATCACTGTTATCGCCCTCTTCCCTAATTTCAGCCTTATTACAAATTTCTGAGCGATCCTCGAACGATGCCTCTGCACAGATCTTTGTGCCACAATGTTTGGCAAATTAAAAATTGAAGACAACTGCCAGGGCTTCTGTAGAACTAATCTTTTCTACTGTCATAGAGTCGTGGTACAATGTGTCACGTCCCCTGTTGACATGACTTAAATAAAAAGAATGTTTGTGCTCATATGATACGCAAATTCGTGCTGCAAGGTGCTATGCTTAAATATATAATAATCAAAAAAGTTATTCTAAATCATTAATGAAATAATTTTTGGGGTCAAATTATTTTGGTAATCTACTGTACAATGATCTGTTCAACGCCATAAGTTAGGTCTTACTTTTACGAATACATATATTTATGGGAAGTGAACCTTATTTCACAACATGGTCGTCTGCTCACAGTATTTCACAGTTGAGTAAACCCTAGTGGCAGCTACCTACTTACTCTCCACAGTCGAATGCAAAAAAATAAAAAAATAAATAAAAAAATACATAGCGCTCCAACTCTCCAATATTCATCGAGGACTCTAAATCAATTAAGCTTATTTTGAATAGCTATGCTAATTTTAAACAAGCCAGTTTCGTCCAATAACTACCTGTACAGTTATTACAAAAATTTAATTAAGAGGGGCTATTATCAAAGGTAATTCAGATTTTTTTTACAAAGTTCACTCTATTTCTTACAAATTTTGAACGAAAATTGTAGAATCTGTTCACGCTTTACAATGTAAATAGGCCCAAAATACTAATTTCCCAGTCATAACAGCTAATGATTTGCACCTGTAACAGCTGATGGAAATACACCTGGCGCTTGTGGTATACGGAGCTTATATTCGCGAAAAGCTCGTATTAGGTGAATTCGCTCATATCGGATTTATTACTTCTACATTGCGCAAAGGGGGTTACATACCATGACCCATTATTTTACCGTTAAATCTGACACCTTTTTATAATGATATTGCGCCAAAAGAAAGCCACAACACAGCAGTAGTGGTACAGTATAACGATCTCTTGAACAAAATAAAAAAAAGAGAGAAAACACGGTGAAAAAAAGATACTGTACCGACCGTTGTGACAGCGCCAGGTTCCTCAATACATTCAACATCTTGAAATGCGCATAAGCTGTCGCAATTGTCATCAGAGAGAGCCACACCTTGGTCGCTTAAGGTATAAGTAGAGGACGCACCAAGCAGTCTCAGCTCAATACCGTCATGTGATCTCTGACATCAACACTATAACCATTACGCCAGGTGTATAACATTCATACCAGTGACGGTGTAACCTTATATACAGAATAGTGAAACTCCTTAATTATCTCTCAGTGTCTCCTTACCCTTCAGTACTGCTAAACGTCTGACAGCGGGAACCATACTCCGTGAACAAGATCTATAAACAATATCCATTGCCCACCATATATAGTGGCAGACCCATGAGGCGCAAGGACACCGTGGTATTGCTTCTCATGCATAGCTCGCATTTCTCCGCAGACCCTGAAAATTGCTAGAAGAGAATATTTCTCGCTTTTAGGGGATCAGTGATCACCATTATCCACTCAAAAATGTACATACAATACATACCGAGAGCCTTGTCAATTGTATAGATTAAGAATAAAGGTAGAGAGGATGGGTCGTGAGCTGACTATACTTAACAAACTCTGGAGTTTTTTTTTACTTTCTGAAAACTTCCACCACGCAGAAAAGTATAATCTTTACGATAAAAAACACCTGGTTTATTATCACTAACAAAGTAATATTTTAGCTACAAAGCAATAATCGCAAAAAACACTGTTGTTCACCATAACGCTCATGTTCATCTGTTGTTCATCACAAACGACAAAAAATTAATGTGTATTGGCGCAAATTCAAACGAGAAGGTAGTTTACAGTTGAATAATTTTGCTTAATGGCAAACAACCATTTTTCTGTGTGCCATTTTAGGGAAAGTGACATCGGGCAGAGAGCAACAAATGGACGACTTTTTACTTTGGAGACAGTTACGTGAAGAATGGCGGGAAGAGTTTCTAATGATTTTATTTCCTTAGATAGGTAGTAGTTCTATTGCTAAGAAGTGAAGAAAGTCTTAGTCAGCCCTACTGTCAGGGCTTGGCTTCCCTTACGAACATAACATCGATGATTTTAAGGCGCAGCTGGGTACCTAGAGCAGCTGGTAAGCCGACGACTGTGCCATGTACAGCCTGGCTTCTAGCAACCTCCGTCCCTTCATTTTATTGAGCACATCGTGATGAACTGTAAATAGTACAACAGTTTGTTCAAATATGTGTTGCTATTGTCGACATTTGCTCAACTGCCCTGCGAAAATGTTGGTGCTATCCCAGCTACAGAGAGCCACGTGTTGTCATCCTGTTATACCGTACTGTATTTTTCTGCTACAATATTTTTTTTCTGAACCGAGGAAACTATTGTCCGAATAAATTGTTGTCCATGTTCTCTTTTATGCGCGGTAGTTCTTTTTCGTATTTCTTGTCTCAATACAAAATTATGACATCAGTAAATTTACTACTATCTAGTAAACGGTAACGTAAGGGCATTTCTTAATGAACTAGCTGCACCCGTGAAACTTTCACGGTCTGGCGGTGCCTTTCAGGTTGGACCCCTGGAAATTCCACGGTAATAAACACACATTATCAAGTTTTATCTAATAGTAAACTGTCCGTGACCCGTTGGGTCATCATCACCATCTTCTTTCCTTTCGCAAAAATTAGGTGTTGTTTAGCTGGTCATAGACCGCACGCTATTTGTCCCTGTTCACTCCTGCCCGCACGGGTCACCATCACTGGATTCTTTGCTTTGGAAGGTATTTTCAACACTTCTCGTGCGCCAGTGGGAAATATATATGTAAAGTAGTCCAGTTGCAATTCCTGTATCACCTTTAAATTCAGAGTCCAACTTCATGCAGCCGAGTTCAGATTAATCTTTCGTCATCACGGATCAATGTTCGCATTTCTCCCTGTCTTAAAGCGACGAATATGGCCGGGCGAATATGTCTCGACCTAACTCCTGAACGATAACGTAGATTGTGTAGCTGATTTTAATACTTCCCAAGAGCGTATCCCTGATTTCCGTCCATCTGTCATTGAAGAGCGTGACACAAAATGTGGGTTGGTAGGTACCGGCGTATTAATATATAGATCACTTGATATTGAAAATTTAGAAAATAAATAATAATAAATAATAAAAAACTTTTATTAAGAACACAATGGGTTCACAAAATATGCTTATAAGCTCACACGTACAAACAAAGTAGCCAAAGTTCAACCTAGTGATTAGGCCCATGCAGTCACAATTATTGGTGGCCACGTACAATGAGAATAAATAGATACACTCAGCCTACACCTGCAGACACGAATGGCATTGAACAGCTCAATTTCACACAGGAGAGAGAAAGAACTCTNTAATACAAGTTGCACGCAGAGCTCAGACCCCAGTATACCAATAGGCTCACATATAGTCCTACCGTACCTCGAGCAATCAAAAGGAAATAGTACAGTAGGAAGACAGAGATATATCAGCTCACGCCTGTGTGCCGTGAAATGGATGCTTAGAGAAGTAGCAGGTAATAGGCACAACAGCTACAGGTCATTCCGATCATGGAGGTCGTTGCCTACATACAGAATCCTAACCCACCGCTGCTTGAGCGCTTGAGCATACCCCTTGGAGCATTGAGTTATCAGACTTTTCTACTCTCATCTGCAGGCTGTATGCGCATTTACGAGCAAGAATATTGAGACCCTGTACGTCATACAACGCAAACACATCACTAGCTCCTGTGAATCTGGGCACACCCACCAAACGCCGGAATATGTCATTGTACGCAACACGTAACTTACTGATGGCCTTTTTAGTGAATTTGGCCCAAAGTGAGCTACCACATATTGGATAACAATAAGTTTTAAGCAGCTGAATCTTGACATTCAGGGAGCATCTATTAAACTGCCGTAATATCTGATTGCCTGTAGCATTTAAACGTCTAACCTGTCGTCCAATGTCAGCGCAATCATCAAGTTTTTTATCAATGAGATGTCCCAGATACACAAAGCTGTGGACATAGGATAACGTCACACCGCTTAATAATGTATGCCTAATCCTGCTGTGATGTGATGCTCAGTAGTTTCACTAACGAGAGGAAATCAACGCCGTAGTGTGTTTGTGTTTATATATTTATACGTTAATGTATTTGTAAGTTTCGATTCACGCTTTGAAACTAAAAGGCGAAAAAATGCCATGTTGCAGATTTTGTTTTAGGTTACGTTTTCAAGGAGATCAATGACCAGGCTGTAGAAGATGGCAAAGTCGGGATCTTATTCATTTATCTCAAGGCACTTCTTGCTTGAAACACTTCTTGAAAACGAATCAAGAGAGACATTACATCCTCTCGTAGCGCGCTTAAGTAGTCTGATTTTCATAACTTTCTCCGTATCTCCAAACATATGCTTGCTCTCACTTTACGCCGTGTAAATTCAGAAGCTTATGAACGAAGGCGAGATGAATCGATGATTTTTCACGGGTAGTAGACATAATTATTTCCTTTAACTTTCTGCCTTCCTTTGACGGAGCAGTTTTCACTTAAACGCGCAATCATGGATGCACTGAAGGTATATTCGGTAGGTGGGGCACGCTGCGAAAAATTATATTAAATTTTGTAATGCTTTGCTATTTGCTAATGTAAGATTTCTCCGCGTGTGGCCTAAGGTGGGAGACGATAGAGCTTCTTATATGAATTGAAAGAGCGAGCATTTATCTCTGATGACAATTTGAGTTTTCTGTTGTAGTGTATTCTTTCGAAGCATTTTTGTGACGGAAGCATATTAAATGAAGACGAGTCATCTCAAATTCTTCGGTGTCATGTTTGACAGCGCAGGTAATCTGTTTCTATAAAGACCTTCTTTAGGTTCTACCCAACGCCTCTAGTGTTCTCCACAACTTTTTTATTGTTCAAGGCAGCAGTGTAATATTATTACCTTGTCGTTTAGGACATGACCCGTTAATTTAAGGAACTTATAATGATTATAACTTCAGATAGTTTATATTATTCATTTTCTTCATCAACCTCCTAAAATAAAACAGATAGGGTTGTAACCCACAGAACTTTCGGTTCAGCTTATAAATAGCCTCAGACTATGAGGGTAATTTGTTGTTCATGAATGTTACAGATACTTCCTTAAGACTCACTGCTTTTCAACTCTACATTCACCTCTTGAACAACATTATTCACTGTTAAAAGTGCCAGAATCATTGGAGATATCAACTACAGGTTGGTGGTTCACCATAATTGTTAAAAGTAGACGTTCGGGCCTTGATTGACATACAATTAAAACCCGGATAGAAGACTATGTAGTCCCAAGCCGCCCATAGCACTGCAAAACAAAATCACTTAAATCATCATTGATGGCTGACTGAAATGCCTGCATATCAATATTGCCGGATTTGGATCCCGGCAATGTGTTTCATGCCAATACAGACCGGGAAGTAAAACATCCATTACAGCCTCCAGGGTAAAAAGATAGGCTTCAACCGCAGCTCAAGTATTTCTCCCAAAAAATTTCAAGCACAAGAAAATAATGCAGTACATGGTTTGTATCACTGCATGTCTTTTAAAACATATAAATGCAAGCAAAACAGCCTTGGGGCAAATTTAATCACTAATTCTCAGCACACAGCCTGCTAACTGAGCATACTAGCAGCAACCGAAACTCAGACAGGGGAATAATACTCCACCAGAGGCAGTAAGAATATATAGAACCACCAATGGACTGCATTTCCATCAACCAGCAAAGCACTCGGACTGTGTATGAGGTCAACAGTACACAAAGCTTTTTAGACTAAGTAACTGATATGCTCCGCAACTGTACGCTTCTTATAAAAGAGGACACAGTCACAACAGGGTGTGCTAGGGGCAAGAGAAACCAGGTAGTTGATACACCCGCTATACACCATGCTGTTGGGCAGTTGCAAGCAGTAATGAGGGAATCAGCCTCTTGATCAGCGTAGCTACGAGACTATACTGTATAAGCAATTCGTACGATCAAATATGATATATGTTAACATGGCATGAGCTCCAGATCTGGCTGACACTCATGCGGGGGAATTGCACTGGAATTAGAATGCAGTACTGCAGATCACGTCCAGCTGTTGTGAATCAACCCGGTAACTCTCCTCCATGCAGAAATGCAATTTAAGTGCTCCAGATCAAAGCCCCCTAAACATCAATACATGAGAAGCAGTCAATTTCATACAGCGGCCCCTCACCCTAATCATCCCTACCATGGGCTTCGCAGCCCCACATCCCCACCCAGGTAATTTTATTCCACCACTGTGTCTAGATACAGTTCCAAATTGATCCTGATCCCCCGTCAACAGTTTTCTGAGCAAACCGCAATTTTGTGTTACATACCTACTGGGATTCTGTTGAACCTAGTGCCACTTTGGGTACCTCATCACCGGACCTCTGACCACCTGCGCCTGCTCAGGGTTGTTAGAGTCCATCTGGCCAGGCTCCGATGTGGCTGTCCCCTTTGCTTGCGCACTTATGAATGAAGGCACCGGCTGGAAGTGGATCCTCTATGCAGGGTGCAGCGACCACCTGGAAACTGTCCTCTAATTGATGTTTAAGGGTGAGCAGTTGGAGGGATCCGCAACGTGACCGAAAGTCACCGTGCTGTGGATCTATGGGCCTCATTACAAAGTCCCTGGATGTCTTGTAAATAATATCGCTTCTCTAGACCCTTCTCTGCACCTCTCCCGCGGCCTCCACTCTAGTATATGCTGCTCCTATTCTCGGGTCTCGGGCATGGTTTGACTGCCTCCCGCGTTCTTTAAGGAGCGGGTGAGGGCTATGCTATACTGCTATTACTAGTGCAACTCTACGAGATACTACGAGACAGAGTGGAGAGTGGGGTGGTATGAACCCCCATCTTAGCTGGGCTTGCCAGGTGTGGGCTGCGCAATGACACCAGCGAGTGACCACATGACACAAACAGCAGTCAGTGTGAGCAGGAGTTAGTATTCGAAACCTAGGCCTCTTGGTCCCAGGTGGAGGAGATGCCTAATAGTAAGGACATCTGGTCCAACAACGGAGGAAGTGTTCCACTGAAAGAGTGACTGCCCGACATCTTCCGCCGTGAAAAGAGGTCGTCATCAAGGAAATGGTGGCTAATGAGACGCCGAAGTCTATACGCCGAGAGGATTGGGGTTGAGGTCGCCCTCGGCCTAGGAGGGTCCGCGCCTGCACATTGGGTCAACCTCGATCACCTGCTGCTGTCTGAGGTTGGAAATCGGATCCCAGCTGCCACCAGCGGTCGGCGAACCAGACAGAGTCTCCCCTCTCATACCTGCACTTTTCCTGCTCTGTCTCACAACCTTACATGAGTGTGTATCATTGATGAGTCCTACGCCAGATCGAAGGCAACTGCTTCTAAGCTCAGAGGAAAGGCAATCTTATACGATACTATCTGAGCTGTTTAATTCATCACAATGTATTTTGAAACATAGTAGATCCGCTTAACATATTATTGCATTGTTTCATCGATGCCTCTATTGATTTAGCTTATACTGGAATATTTTATTCATGTATGATAATTTTTAGAGGCATTTATTGTAACGAAAATGAAGCTCACCAGTTACTGTGGTACGTGCAGCCATTTGCAATCACAGGGATATTACTTTCTAATGTTGCGTGTATTATGCTATGTGCAGGTCAGTGCCTTACGGCTACATGGAGGAAGATGACGACTATTACTTATCGAAAAAGAAACCTGGGCGGGTGAGTACCGAGCAAAAATTCCCTGTATCTATTTCAGCTCGAAAGATGGCGTATCAAGTCGTAACATATATTTTATTATTGATGATAAATGGAATTGATGTTTTTTATTATTTGGAGGTAAGTGAATGATGTAATTTGTACCATTGGCTTTTATTTCCTTCGGAAACCAAAGCGGAGTTTTGTAGGTAGGAAGACGTCAAGGTCTGTAGTAAAACTCGTTTTCAATGGAGTCCATTGGTGTTTAAGTGTCGGTCATGAGCATTTTGCAGGATTGTTTTCTATGCTGGCTTCTAATTTTTCCATCGATGGTTCCAACAGCATTACGCACCGTTGCAAAAGGGCTGTACGACATTCTTTGTCGTCATGAAAATTATAATATTATCAGAAGTAGAGTAAGTGACGGCCGTCACTGATGCCCTCAAGAACTCATACTTTAAATGCACAGCAGCCATTTTAATCTTTCTCAGCAACTGCACGAAGTTGCACGAGCGAACACTTTCGTGGGCCGCTAGGGCTCGTTTACACTGCGCCTTAGAGGAGCTGTAACAAGACTTGCGTGCACTGAGGCTTGTGAAGAAGTTTTTTCAGAAAAGCCGAAATTAAAAACGTGTCTGCAGGGTGGTGAGCTCGGTAGGATGAAATTAATTTGCGCTAACTTTTTTTTGAAATGTTGAGAAGAATCAGAGGGAAGGGGGACTTACTGCTAAATGAATAGTCATCGTAAGGACATGCCTAAACTGGGATATCTAAATGCTACGCCTCAACCGACTGTGCGACCGCAGTTGACCATGGATTGCATTGTCTGGGGACCGAAGGCTTATTTAGAATTTCGACTCGAGGCCCGCTCCTATTTCTGGTTGGATCGTTGCTCTTGAAATGGCGTGTGATGCCAGAGACGCTGAATTTGTAATCCAAGTATCACCAGAATATATCTGCTTGGCGGGAGGTCAACACGTATCCCAGCATGCTGCGCAGAGCAACTCTGTATTCGTGACATTATGGTTATGTTATATTCCGGAGGAAAAATGGCCATTTTGACATGAACGTTGCATTTCGATATCTACAATGTTTCATTGTTTTTGTGATGTATGGGGATGTACTCGATAAAAATCAGCCGCATGCCAAGCTGGCATCACTGGGGAAAATTTTTTATTCATGAAAATCCCAGATGGTGGCCACCATGCCTGATTTTGTCTCATAAGTCCGGTAATATTTGTCATAGAGCATTGGTACCGGTGGCAAATTATAGGTATTTGGGGTAGAGGAATCCATTGCAAGGTGTTTAAAACATCTAACGGTATTATTTATTCTGAAAATAGAAAAGTAACTAAAATATTATCATTATACACTGAATGCTTCGAGCCCTCAGAGAACTTGAAAATCATGGTTCTTGAAATCAGCAAAATTAATTGTCATATGCAGTTACTTTGTTGTGTTCATTTAAAATAACCAGAAATGTATCTCAGACATTTATAAATCATATGGTAGAACAATTGTATACTGAATAAACTTATCAATACGCCCACACAGGCCCCGAAACTGGAGTCCGTCGCCCTGTCTCAAACATTTTGTACGGATCAGTCATCGCTAAGTTCATCCGAATGGAGTGCAGCCATTGTGTTGGGATTTCGGCAGCTGTCATTGTTGTTACATTTGCAGACACAGAACAGGACAGCTGCACATGGCTGTGGCGTACAAGGAGCACCGAGATGTCTGTTATTGCTAGTACTTCAACATCAATGATTTCCTGTATCGCCGAATCAGTATCAGTGGTTACAAGCTTGTTGCCGTGTTTTTGCTCTCTCCTGTGTTCTTAGATATACTGGGAAATGATATCGATGAATTACTTTTTATTGGCAGTAACTGTGAGGCATGTGGGTGCTCCTTGTACGCCACAGACAGCTGCAGAAATCCCAACACAATGGCTGTATTCACTTCGGATGAACTAAGCGATGACTGATCCATACAAAATGTTTGAGACAGAGCGACAGACTCCAGTTTCGGGGCCTGTGTGGACGTATTGATAAGTTTATTAAGTATATAATTGTTCTTCCATATGATTCACATGTGTCTGAGTTGATTCATTTCTGGTCATTTTAAATGAACACTGCAAAGTAAATGTATGCAAGAATAAATGGTGTTGATTCCAAGAACCATGATTTCTAAGTTCTCTGAAGACTCCAAGCATCCAGGGTATAATGAGGACAATGTTTTGAATTTCCTATTTTCAAAATAAATAATGTCTTTACATGTTTTAAACACTTTGCAATGGATCCCTCTACCTCCAAAAAACTTAGTTTTGCCACCGGTACCAATGCTCTATGACAAATATTATAAGACTTATGAGACAAAATCAGGTACGGTAGCCGCCATTTTGGATTTTCATGAATAAAAAATTTCCCTAAAGATGCCAGCTTGGCATGCGGCTGATTTTTATTGAGTAGCTACATCCTCATACCTCACAAAAAACAATAAAACACTGTATATATCGAAATGCAAGGTTCAGCGAAATTCTTCAGGACTATTACAACATTTACGAGATGACCACTCGAAGTTGTGCCTAACGTGCACCAGGCCGAGTTCTTCATTTACTTGTGATCTGTAGAGGCAGTAGAATGTAGAATTCTGCCTCCCATGCTGTGCAAAAAGCACTTTGTGCCTTGATTCGTTCATTGTGCAACGATGTGGACTTTCTGTTGCAGAGTTGCTACTCCATTAATTTGTCCATTGTAATGGTAAAGTATTACCTCATAAAGACTTGCGAAAGGCACATGTGATGCAGTGCACCGCGTAAGCTGTTTTTTTGTATTAATTTGTCTCTGTGAGTAAGGTTATGGCCGTGTTCTGTGTATTTAACACAGTCTTACGCAAATGCGTAAGACTGTGTGTGCCTGGGAAACTGAAGTGATGATATCGAAGCTCATTGCGGAGAGCTTGAATGAACGTCCTGTAATTGATACTACAGTATTCGCTAAAAAACAAGGAAAAATACCACAAGATGGAATGATTATATGCAAAAAATGACACACCGTCAGTAGAGTGGCGATTATGTCTTGGAGGGACGCAAGTAGGCGGCGCACAGGTCATTTCTGGCAGTAAATTAATATACTGCACAATCCGCGTCGCACTGCGTTCAAGCAAGTACGTAGACTTGAGGACGAGATTAAAGTACAAAAGTATAGGCAAGTAAGCTTAGGCAAACTAGGTCAATTGGTTTCTTAAAAGAAAGAAAAAGTCTGCAACCAAAAGTCCACATCGTAGCACAATTAGCGAAAAGAGGCACAAGGGATTGTTGCATAGCAGAATTCTGGAAAGCCCACTATGCCGGCATTGTGAACTGTTTTACAGGTGATATTTTACATTGATGGCATTGTTGATAAAATGGCTTCCCCTGAGAGCAATACACCGTATTTGAAGTCAAGGTTTATCAAGCGCTAAAGAAGGCTGTGGAATAATTAACCATTTAATGCTGACTATATATCAGCTGAAGCCTGTGGATATACAGGAAACCCCTGATTTACATAGTTTCGAATACCATAGAATTCGATAAACATAACCTCGATTTAGATACCGAGACCACAATTTACATAGGAAGTATACACCGGACACCGTCTAAATACAGTGGTATTTGTTCGGTAACTACTTATTTGATTAACATAGATTCGATGAACACAGCCCCCATCCCCTGTGTTAATCGGGGTTTCCACTAGTCCTCTTGGCGGAATGGTAACGCTCCTTCCAGCTTTGCTTACCTGGTGCTTTGCTCAGGGTTTCCTTCCAGATCACATGATGACTGTCATCATACTAATTGCAAATACGAAGTAAAGTTTTATTCTGTATGAGCTAAGGACAGTGTTTGCCTGGAGAGAACCCAGTCTCCATGCAGAGCAAAACAACCATCCCATGAGCAGGAAAGAATTCTCTATAATAGCTTATTCTAATCCAATAGAACTCAGAACTCTGGAATCACTATATATTAATAAAGTCAAACCTAGCCTCAACATAATGTCTTCAGCCGTGCCACTCGTCACGATACATGACTAACACTTTTGCCTCCGACTGTGCTTGCCCGCTTTCCTCCGCTTCCCATGCCGTCCGTCACTTATATAGGGACCCCCGTTGCGCGCTGCGGTCATTTGCCTTTGGTTCTCTCCAGGCAAACACTGTCCTTAGCTCATACAGAGCAAAGTAAAGTGTGTGACTGGTAAGACCAATTATTGTCGCCCTATTGCTACGTCTCTTTCAAAACTGCTAGAAATAGTGCTTGAGACACAAATGTCGCCGTATATGGTGACTGCAGATAACCAGTGTGGCGTCAAAGCCCAACAATTAACTGAAATGACCTTATTTACACTCCTAAAGTACATAAATCATTTCATTGACTCTAGATCTCCCATTTACAAGGGCTTTCTTGATGCTGCATTTCATTGACCGAGTTCCCAATTACTCTTTATTCAAGTCTGTACTTGAGAAACAGACACCATTATCTTGTTGGGAAGCTTAGGTGCTGGTTCCGAGAACAGAAATATTTTGTGAAATGAGCGGCAACGTCATCACCGTTTTGTATGACTGAAGGGAGGCATACGGTAAGGAGCAATAGTCTCTCCAATATTTTCGTTGGTAGTATTCAAACCCAACTGAATGCAGCTAGAGTACAGTGCTTTATTATTGGGAAAGCAGCAAGTGCCCTCAGATAATATTATGCTGACATCGTTCTTGCCTGTCCCCAATCTAGTGGGTTCAAAACTGCTTGTAATTTGTGAGACTGGAGTTAGAAAACTGATTACTGAATATGATACTCACAAAACGGACTGCATGTACATTAAACCTAGTCCCAGTAAGTTGTCCATCGATAACGTCACTCTTTTCAATGGTGGCAAACTCTCTCATGTGAACCTGAGTAAAAAAAGTCATTGACAACATTGGTGATAACCAGAATACTGTATACAGAAAGAAGCACGGAAGCTCTTCGCATTGGGTAACATGCTATTCAGGAAGTTTAGTCACTGCCATGAGGAGGTCAATTGCCGGCTGTTTCGCAGATTTTACTAAATCCGCTCTTGTAACTTGCTTCTGTCAAACTTTCAGTAGATGTCTATTTACTGCTTACTTGGAGACGATAATGAATATATCTATACATAGCTATTGTAATTCGCAGGCTGATGAATGTCACCAAGTCAGCTGGTGCAAGTATGATATTTGCTCAAAAGTATAATGACCGCCTTAAAGTCAGAACAAGGAAACACGTGGTCAGTCTCCAGATCAGGATTGACAAATTTGATCTCTACTCAATATGATACATAAGTCCTTGCTGCTACTGCCGATGATAGCGCATTTTACCAGATAGGGAATGAGTAAAGGGTAGTATTGCATTGTATAGTGTGTAATTATAGTACTAGTACCCAATATTTGTATCTAAAATAACTATAATGATAGATCTGTGCCTATTGCATTTGTACCATGTCCCTATCTGTCCCTATCATGCCTAGGTGCATGATCATCCCATATATCCAAGCATCCGATGGAGGATTTCATGGGTACAGTTCTTCATTTCAGTGAAACGGAAATTCGACTTCTGTTTTCAGCGGTGATCAACTTTGTTATTTTCAAATTAATCTCTTTGTTTCTCTTATGCCTTTTGCCTCTTGTGTTGCTTATATTTTATCAGGCAGTGTTGATAACTTCTAAATATTTCACTGCTTATCGCAACGGCTCCAAGTTTTGTGATATTCATCTAGTTTAATCGTTTTCTAGCTTATTCGGTAAAGAAATTTTCGCTAAAATCGAGAGAGATTCCTCTGCAGCGCAGTAGTTAGGGGAGTAGAAGGGCAGATGTAGGAGACTACTGCATGACTGTCACCGTACATGTGTGTCTTAGTTCCAAATTTAGGTTTTTGTTTGGACAGTACATACACAGTAGCAAACTCGATGTAGGAGGTGTGTTTGTGCAAGTGTAGCAGCCAATTGTAGAAAATACGGTACGGATAGAGGGCCTCTCAGTGAAGGCTATAGTTACTGAAGTTCCATGAAACAGGTAGAGGTGCAATAGATCTGGCAACACAGGTGGCTTTCAGTTTAGCTACACTGAAAGTCAACATCTGAAACGCCTTCGGTGCGAGTTGATGCCAAACCAGGAAGTAACAGCTGAAAAGTTTCTTGCACCAATTTCATGATACACGTAGACATTGAGTGAAAACAATATTGAGCATAAGAGCGTTTTCAAGCTTTTTTAAGACTCAAGCACAGTGGCTGAAACCTTTTTGACTTCATAAGGACCCGATTTTTCCGTAGGCTTAAGGAACTCTCTGAAGGACGCAACCTAAAAACGACTGAATGAGCAATTCAAAGATAAAAAAAAAATGCTGATATGCGTTTTTTAAAAGTCAGGGGATCGTCCTCAAGGAATTTTGACGTCAAGTCAAAAAAGTGAACCAACAGTTCGCCTGCGAATTACATGACACTCTTTGAAAGTATGTTCCCCGGCCGTGTGAGAGCAAACATCATGAACAGTTTGGTGCTGCATTACGGCAATGCGCCTTAATTGACACACAGCAATGGCAGTTAGCGTGCTGTGGCAGGTAAAGCATTACCGAGGCTGCCCTCCGCCATATTCCCCAGAATTGAGTCCTTGTGACTTCCTGGGAATGAAGAATCATCTAAACACACTATTTCTGGACTTACAAAACCTTAAATAACCGTATCAAAGTATTTTCAAGTGTCTGACTCCCAGGGCTGCTGCGAGGAGTGGGAAACATCCTCTAGTGCAAATATCTTTCTGGAGATAGTGCGGAATTCTAATTCCACTTGAACAAAGAAGATATCATCTTTCAGTTTCATTGCTGTATTTACACTCCATGAGCAAGCTGCTTGCGAGTAATAAACACGAAATTGCTGTGGTGTATACTACACGAAACGAGTTTACCTTACTGTAACCTGTAACCGGCTATGTGGCAACATAAGTTCCAACGCTAGCGTCAATTATTGATACATATTCTGAAGCCCAGGCAGTGCCTTCGGGACTCAGCTCCCCTTACAGCAGCTGCACATTGTCTCGTTTGAGATCTACTGGGCCCGACCTTCACAGTGAAGGCTCTCTACCCATCTCTCTCTTTTATTCAAAAGAGGTCCAATGGCAGAATTATATTAAATTCAGGGCTACAACCATGATAGTGCAAATGGTGTGTCAGTGATCGACTGATGACGTCCCAGTGGCTGGTATGAGAGGGTTGCACTGATGACGTGCCAGTGGCTGGTATAAGAGGGCTTCACTGATGACGTGCCAGTGGCTGGTATGAGAGGGTTGCACTGATGACATCACAGTGGCTGGTATGGCAGGGTTGCCTTGATGACATCTCAGTGGCTGGTGTGACAAGGTTAGACTGATGACGTGCCAGTGGCTGGTGTGACAGGGTTGGACTGATGGCATCTCAGTGGCTGGTGTGACAGGGTTACCCTGATGACATCTCAGTGGCTGGTGTGACAGGGTTGGACTGATGGCATCTCAGTGGCTGGTATGACAGGGTTTCACTGATGCCATCTCAGTGGCTGGTATGACAGGGTCGCACTGATGACGTGCCTGTGGCTGGTATGACAGGGTTTTACTGATGGCATATGAGTGGCTGGTGTGGCAGGGTTGGACTGATGGCATCTCAATGGCTGGTATGACAGGGTTTCACTGATGCCATCTCAGTGGCTGGTATGACAAGGTTGCACTGATGACATCTCAGTGGCTGGTGTGACAGGGTT
>LQNS02001159.1:127480-154364 GCA_001587735.2 Parhyale hawaiensis | reverse complement strand
ATACTAAAAAGTAACATAAGAGACAATTGGTATTAAATTAGTAGTGAATTTACTAGAACAAGGCTCGCATCTTAATAAGGAGATAATACTGACACTATTTTTCGTTAAGAGGGGCGTACAGTGTTTTTATTTCACAGTTTGTTTTGAGTGTAGTACCTCATCCATGCTAGTTTTTTTCTTCATTGGGTATATGCACTATAGGCCAAGTTTCGGTGTCTCTTTGAGAATGGGCCTGTTGGTTCGTCTACTGCCGCCTATCTAATCTATAGTTTTGTGACATTGTAGCTATGTCAGGTGCCTGCCCCATGACAGAAAAACAGGCAAAGTAAATAGCAACTATATGATGCGGAAAGACAGTAATGTCTCCTACGTGGGCAGCCATAAGAACCTATTTCACTGGTCACGCTCCAATCGATTGAGATTTTTTAGAACGCGAAAAAAATGGCCAATGTTGAAGTTTCCGCTGTCCAAAGTTACTGCCTCCGGTAAGCTAATTTTTCACCTAATGCTGCATGTGTAACGTACAGATGTATGGACGGAGGGATAGAGGGCGTAACGTACAGATTATGGACGGAGGGATAGAAGGCGTAACGTACAGATGTATGGACGGAGGGATAGAGGGCGTAACGTACAGATGTATGGACGGAGGGATAGAAAGCGTAACGTACAGATGTATGGACGGAGGGATAGAAGGCGTAACGTACAGATGTATGGACGGAGGGATAGAAGGCGTAACGTACAGATGTATGGACGGAGGGATAGAGGGCGTAACGTACAGATGTATGGACGGAGGGATAGAAGGCGTAACGTACAGATGTATGGACGGAGGGATAGAAGGCGTAACGTACAGATGTATGGACGGAGGGATAGAAGGCGTAACGTACAGATGGATGGACGGAGGGATAGAAGGCGTAACGTACAGATGTATGGACGGAGGGATAGAAGGCGTAACGTACAGATGGATGGACGGAGGGATAGAGAACGTAACGTAAAGATGTATGGACGGAGGGATAGAGGGTGTGACGTACAGATGTATGAACGGAGGGATAGAGGCCGTAACGTACAGATGTACGAACGGAGGGATAGAGGGCGTAACGTACAGATGTATATGAACAGAGGGAAAGAGGGCTGGAAGGATAGAGGGCATGACGCATAGATATATGAACGTAGGGATAGAGGGCTGGAGGGATAGAGGGTATAACGTTCAGATGTATGAATGGAGGGATAGAGGGCTGAATTGACGGGCCTACAAGCAGCATAACGACGTAGAGGAGCACATTTTATTTTCACGTGAGTATTTCGTTTTATGAGAGTTATTTCGATTCACTAATAATTCAATATAAGAAGACAATGTCTTGAATATAAGAATGTAAAAAGACAAGGACGGCATCTTTTCGAGCAGGAGTAAAATGTCACACGGAGTGCAATTGGTGCCAATGTCGCCAACATTGCAATGGAACAAATTCAGTATTTTCCCATGTAGGGAGTTAAAAATTAATTTGATCAACATTATTTTCTTGCGACAATGCAGATTGCTGCTGGGCTCCGAGTATGAGATGAGCTGACATAGTACAAAAGAAGAAAACAGATACTCTAATATAGTTATTGTCATTCCGGCTAATTTCTTGAAACGGCATCCTAAAGCAAGCAACCATGGCAAAGTAGATAGATGGATAGGTTACGTCTGTCTTTGCATAGCCTATTTTTTCATCTGCTTGTGTCTCGTTCATGTACTGGTGTCGTGCTTGTTTGCGCACAGCTTCTTCACTTTTAGACGGGAAGAAATTCAAGGGATGAAGATTTAATTAGCTTAGATACCTAGGCGGCAGTAGACTGACGGTATCTGTGATGCGGAATATAAACCTAATCTCGCCTGCAGGAACTGGTACGCTAGAAATATAACTGAAATATGTAGCATATTAATTGACTTTACTTACAGAATGGGGGTTGAATATTCGTTAGAGAAGCAAAAAATCTGTTAATAGTGAGCCATATGGGCAGCTCCTTGACGGGAAGGAGAAAACGGCCAAAGAGCGGGAGGTCTATGACCTGCTAAATAACGCCTGCTTTAGTGCAAAAACAAGGACGATCGTGATGACGACCCAATGGGTCACGGGTCGTCTAGTCTAATTTTGTGAATGAAAGTGTTCAGTTCGCTTAAGTAATCGTATTATTTCTAGCACTTGCGACACGATTCAAAGTGGCAAGACCGAAGCTTCTGTCTCAAGTTTCAGACAAGAAAAGCCTCAAAAGCTTAATTTCTGTGTCCAGTCGAACAGGCCGTGTCACCCAAGCAACTTTCACTCAACAGTAACCAAATGCAAGAAGCCAATCAGGGCGCCGCAGCAGCCCGGCCGCCAACACTAAGCCACTATCGAGGTCAGTATGGCAGCGGCCCGTGCCAAGACACGCGTTGTTTTTCTGCAGTGCGGTGGCGTAAANCCAAATGCAAGAAGCCAATCAGGGCGCCGCAGCAGCCCGGCCGCCAACACTAAGCCACTATCGAGGTCAGTATGGCAGCGGCCCGTGCCAAGACACGCGTTGTTTTTCTGCAGTGCGGTGGCGTAAACAAGCGACCGCTGCAGCGGCTGCACGCGAGCGCCGCCGCACGAGGGCGCGAAGGCCCCCCAGGCCTTGAAGTTATTTCGATGGGCACCACTCGGAGGCATCGATGTTCCTTAGGGGCTGGGAGGGTGCCGCCAAAAGTGGTAGTCCAATGTAGTGTTCTAGTGGTTGGAGGAAAATTAAAATTTTACATAAAATTCTGTGAATGCATTCATTTTCGAGTTTTAAATTTGTCCTCAACCGTTTTTCCAGCCAAGAGTAGGCATGCAAAGAGTTTTGAAGGTAACCGAAGGGAAGCAATTCGCGATTGTATCTTACACAAGATAAAAATACTCGGCTTTTTGATCGCTAGCGGTCATGTTTCAGTAGAAACAGTAAAATTCATTTTCAATTACCGATTGTAACCAAGAAATAAATTTATTTTCACGGTAAACTTGACACAGCTGATGTGTCATCGATTGAGACAAGTCCATCGAGTCGCTCTATAAGCTCAGCCGTCTTAATTTGTCAGAAGCCTTGACCATGAGCGTTGAATTTGCCGATGTGGATCAAGTTTCAGGAGTTTTACTCAAACCGACTGATCTAGAGACGGCCTAGCTCGAGCTCCATCTTAGCAGCAATTATTCAGAGCCACAACTGTAGCTGTGAAGTTCAAACATCGACGACCTTGGAGAACGCATTTTCATTGGTTTACTGCCAATGGGAACCTTTTAGGCAGTGTGTCGGTGTCATCCGATGCTCGCGCCTGTAGAAATCGGTTGCTGAATTAAGATTTTGCAAGGGGCTTGTCATTCTGCCCGTGGTGTCGTCCAATCATATGCACGTCCAGCGTGCAATATTGCATCGCTAGTAGGAGCCAAGGCTTTAGCGCCGTACCAGGGCCGCTCGAGACTCATCCATTTTAGGGTAGAAGAAAGTTGATTTAAACTCGCCCTGTGCGCGGAACAAATCGGGAAAACTGCAGCTCCGTTTTAACACTGCCTTTCCCGGCGCCTTTATCCGACTTTTTCTGGCCTTTGCGACTATTTGCTACCAGTTTCTGACCTGGCACGGTGCCACTGTTTAATATAGCAGGGGCAGGAACTGTAGGTTTTCTGTCTGCCTGGGAATTACAGTTTCATCTTTCATGACCTCTGGCAGAAATGAAAAACGAAATGAAAAACGGCACCGCAGTCGCACAAAGTTCGCTAGGCCCGAATTTTCCATAACTTTGCCATCAGTGTGAAGGGTGGTAGGGTAATGTCTCAATTACCGAATGCCATCTATTACCGAATATAGGTGTAATGTCTCAATTACCGAATGCCCATCTATTACCGAATATAGGTAGGAATCTTATTGCGTTCGGTAATAGAAAGACATTCAGTAATTGAGACATTACCCTAGTTGCGTAGCGTTCGGGTGACAATTTAGTTCTAGAATTGCTACACCTCTTTTCAGGGTAGAGTCGAGAGTGACACATCTTCGCCAGTTCATACCATTCAAGAGACAATGGTCAGTCGGCAAGTGTTGTCATAATTTGTTAGATATTGCAGTTACACGCTAGCTATCATATTATACGGCATTCGAGATTTGTCCATCAAGTGGAAACTTGGAGTATTTACTTCCTTTTGCAAAATAAATGCATTTTTTTTATTGCCCACAGCATCCGATGGTGCTTCACCGCCTTCAGCTGGCGACACAGGTCAATTTTACTAATCTACTGTTGAAGTATAACGAGGTACTATTCAATCATCAGAAATCCTGTGAAGTAGAATTTTGCATTTGCACAATGCTAACTAGTAAGCGCCGGCACAGTAGTTTAGAGCTTTGCACTACAGAAATATCGGTAGGTATCCTGTCTCGGGTCTCAGTTTCGGGCAGAGCAAAGTTTCAAAAGGTTAAGTTCTATCGTATGATTGTTTCCCCCGTCTTTATAAAACTTTTTTTTTTTTTGCTGCTTAGCGCTATAGGAAGTCGTGAAGTTATACAATTTATTATTGTGTACCGATTAAATTTACCTACATGCTTTTGATCGTCACTGAAAATGGCGTCGACTATTGTTACAATTCCCGCTAGATGGTGCTGCATAGCTACATGTTTCTTCATTTTTTCTCCTTTCGGGTTCTCCATCTTAGGATTTTCTTAGGATTCATTGTATGAGACGTTCTACTGTAGCAGAGGGTTTACCTTCCTACCAGACGGGGGAATTCCTGCAATGTATGGCTAGCCGAGTTATCATTTTCGGCGCTTACACGCAATTACGGGCGCACCGTATTGACCCTAACCAATCGTCGTAAAACTGCATTCCGTCTCCAAGTAATAGTTCCCATCATTTTCAGTCGACTGCAACCGTCCACGTCTATATCAGAGAGCATCTATCTGCAGCACGAACCAGTACGGGCGGTTTTCCGAGTTGAGGTGAATCGTTAAGCAGGGAAGCTATTTCTTTGTTTATCGAGATTGCAGCATCAGCGTTTTTGGGACTGTCCACTATGAGGGCGCTGACCTATCGAGAAATGGAGATGGTCAAAGTCGCAGATATTATTGCGTCTGTCTTCTGCGCCACAGCTTTGTAAATCTGGTCGACTGCACTACCAAACTCCTCTGGGTGTGGTGAAGTTGCACCTGGAACCATTGCATGTGAGTTTCGTTCTTGAGGAGAAGGTTGCGGTCAAGTTGCCTCCAGCGTTACTTTTGTAATGCGATAGATGAATTTTTAGGTGACAACGAGACCATAATGAAAAGACTTCCAATGCATGCATTTTAAGGCAGTTCGAGATATTCTAAACGAAAACTACATCCTGTTGAGAGTACTGATCAACTTCGTTAGTATGAAAAAGTATTGAAGCTCAAGTGAAGAACAAGTTAATGAAATGCTGTGCTTCACAAGCCAAGGGCAGGTAAAATGAGTCCATTGTCCTCTTTGAAGTGCATGTTTGACAGAATTATGCTTATTTTGCCTATATATTGCAGCGAGCTGGCCCAATAGCTAACCATTTCGTAACAGTTTCTACCTGTGTTAATTATCGTGTACACATAATGTTTCGTTTCATCTGGGGGTTTAAGGGCTGCCCAGTCATTACCTGTAATGAGCAGTACCACTAGGTCTTTATAGTATCTACGCCTAGCCCACTCTACTTCACGTATCTGGAACTTCATACAGGTGCCCCTGCTTTGACCCTTTCATTCCAGGTTTCAAGCGTTGACCCTTAATCGATTACCTATGAAACTGCTACGTACTCAGTATTACTCCGTAAAATGGAATTTTCAGTCAGCTCAACGAAATCGGGTTGCTTCTAACCTCTACACCACGATTCAGAGAAATGAAATCGAAATTCCTATCTGAATTCTTCACAAGCTAGGTCAAGATGGCTTGGCTTAGATCGACTTCGACGACCCAACCCCGAAAGTGCCGTTCCACCCAAATTATAACGCACATTTTATTCGTACGTTCGCGTACTGCCCCCTTGCTAAAAGTGGTCTTCAATTAGGACTAACTTGATCTGCACAAAGTTTACTTGGTATTCTCAGTGTGGTGTGCAAACCAAATGCAGCTTAACTAACTAACTAGCAATTAAAGTTGAAGTTGAGGCAATTTGAAACCAGTAATCGATACTTTAATTCCTGATTATGGTTCAGTGAGACATATCAAATACACTCCTCCCTAACTTCTCGCAATTCATGGAGGGGGGGGGGGGCTCGAATTGGCTTTGTCCCCGAGCGCCAGGTACCCTAGTACTCTAGCTACGCCCCTGATAATCAGTGGCAAGTGTATCTAATAACTCAGCAGTATTCCCGCCCCCACCCTTGAGACCCCCTGGTTGGTGTTCGAACACTGTGTGTATATCTATCGTGAGCGTGTGTCCACGGAATGATTCTGTCTGTTCGAATGCAGAGCGTCTCCACTGTTGTGTTGGGAGGCTGTACATAGTCTCGTGTTATTAGGTTAAAACCTAACTAATTAGTTATTCGATCAGCCAGCAAATTATTTATATGCTAATGCCGCGCTCTTTAATAATTGTTCCCTGTACCAGTTATGAATTTTTTGCGAACACGTTGCTCTTGTTCGCCTATTTTCTCAGTAGCGTGGCACGAAACATATCAATTTATAAACATATAAAAATACAAGCACACGACAGAGAAGCACACGAAAGAGTTTTTTTTTATATTATTTCAATTACAGAGCTCCCCTAATAGCAAAAAAAAATATTTGATTAAATTTTTCAAAGTGGTTGATTCACCTTAGTAGGTGTAAATATAGGAAATAAGTACTCAGTAGCAAGCGCCGACGCTACAACTGTTGCGCCTGTGCCGCTGTCCGGTGATCTTCTCGGTGTCTCAGAGTTGGCTGAAGCTACCTTAGGTGTGTAAGGTTAACTGGAATTTTAATTTGTTTTATTAAACTGCTGCATGTGCGGTGCAATTGCATCAGATAATCTATGCAACTCGTGCCCACGTCGCTTCTATTATAATATTACAGCTTTTTCCTACTGATGATCCTTTTTGTTGTTACCTCTTCACTCTCGACTTGCTCTGCTCATGCGCGGTAATTCACGTTTTATCCGATGCTCCTCGAATCTCTGCCCTTTACGCTAATTTTCATGATTACCTGTGTCGTCACTAGAGTTTAGTGCTGCGCTTTTAGGAGCATTCATGATAAAACGTAGTCCTGTTCATGTTAAAATCCACGTAAACTTTCAGTGTACTTAGTTGTATGTTTCGGAAGAGGTCCATGTGGAACTATCACGCCACCCCACCGTGTATGTAGAAACGTCTGTCTGCATTGGACTGCCGATCGGGTCGTAGCTTCTGACCAAAGAGTGAACCAACAGCGGGTTCTCTCTACAGTGCCCGTAACTGCTGATAGCAGGTTTATTAGGCAGTCGTTTGTTTCTCAATTGGAAAATTTTCAAATCGGTGATATTGCGGATATGACGTAGCATTTTGATGAAGAGACACGCACCCCGCATAGCGAAACGATTGTTGGATTTAGTGGCCGCTGTGGGGCCACCGTCTCTGTTTAGGACACATATAACGCACAGGTTCGTTCAGTTGGCTCTAACCCAAACAAAATCCTGTCGCAACCCAGAAACTAACACTGAAATCAAGTTCTGAGACGCCCAAAACTTTTATGAAGGAAGTGTCTGGCATATTTTGTTCGATCACATTAAAATTATGTCTCCAAAAATTTTCCGTCGATAATGATAGTCATGCATTGAAAAATTTTAATTGAATACACGCAGATACAGGCAAGTGATTCGTAGTCCCTACCAGAAATCAGGGCCGCCGCAGAAGCTAAAACCGGGGTTCGGCTTTTGCACGGCGCCGCGGTTGTGTTGTACTGGAGCTCCTTAATTCCTGCCTTCAGTCTCATAAGTAAACTAGTGTCCCGAGCCGTCATTGTAAATGACGGCCTATTGGGTTATTAATGACTGGTGCACGTGTTCGATAAATGGCGGCAGTAAGTTAGCCCTTCAGGAAAACCTAGGTATCTTCTTTTTGAGTAGAGTATTCTATCTTGGGTAATATTTGCTTGTACTATAGGCGATCGCTATTTGTGCTGTATGTGACGAGAAAATTCTATGCATAGTGGCGCTGCATTCCCTGCCTACAGTAACAGCTGTAGCCTCACCGACTTCTAGCCTAGCATCTTCCTGACCAGTTGAGCATTAATATCTACCAATAGAATCAATCAAACCTGATAGAGAAATGCTATGGATGCAAGTGGAACTCATAGTAAATTTTCTAGCGTATCTAAAACGTACGCGATGGAAAGAAGAGTAATTCTATTAATTATACCTGTCGCTCGAAATGACAAGTAATTCAAACAACCTCTGCTCTAATTTGCAGAAGTGTATAAAGTGTATGAAAAAACAGTCGCACCGCGAACCACGGGATTAGTTTTGTTCTTGTCTGCAACGCGTAAGCGCAAAATTATTAGTAAAATATGCACATACTGTTTCTTGTTATAAAAGCACATAAGCACAGTTAGTCGCCTGATCTGACACCGGCAGCCTAAGAGCGAGACAAGAACGGATGAGCCGAGCATGGGGCGGCCGCGTCAAGGCCGCACGCCCCGGGCGCAGTGGCTACAAACTCGCCATTGGCTATGTACGTTTGTGTACGGACATCGGTGTCCGTGCGGGCGGCGTTCAAGTTCGTCTGTTGTGCCTGCTCGCTTTATCGCGCGTTAGGTTAGGTTAGGTTAGGTTAAGTAGGTAAGATTAGGTAACGTTAAGTTAGGTAACGTTAAGTTAGGTAATGTTAAGTTAGGTAATGTTAAGTTAGGTAATGTTAAGTTAGGTAATGTTAAGTTAGGTAAGGTTAGGTTAGGTTAGGTAACATTAGGCAAGGTAACGTTAGGTAAGGTTAGGTTAGGCTAGGTTAGGTTTGGTAGTGCTTATTGAAGTGCTTCCAGTGGTTATTGCGCGGCAAGAAAGCTTACTTGAACGCACGCACTCTTGATGTGCGCACACGGGATGGCAAGTTTGTAGCCAGTGCGCCCCGGGTGACCCAGAGACGGAATGTCGTGCACGTTAGACGCAGCAGCAGACGGCGCACGTATCGAGATTATACGGAGCGTCTCGGTGCCGAGGCAATATATATGCATTCCTTGGCTACTGCCTCGCTGTATCGAAATAGACTTCTGGGACACGCGTACTCTTCTTGGTGCATTAAAGCTCTTTATTTCCTGGGGTGCGCAGCTTCTATTCGTCCTTGCGGGACAGGCGCACAGTGCTTGCAGTTCTGACTTTTTGTTGTGCACGTTTCTTCCCTGCGGAACGCGTGTACGCTACTTGGTGTAATATATCTCTTTACAAGAGCTCTAAATAGATTACCTTTAATACAGCTTAATAGTAGGAAGAAGTGGTGACAACTAGAAGAACCGAACCTCCGACTATAAACCCATCTAGATCACACCAGTTTTGTGGAAAGTTTACGAGAAGTTGGTTGCGCTGAGGTTGGGTCGCTTTCTTGAGAAGCAGGGTGTGCTTCCCGAACACTGTATGGTTTTGGTAGGGGCTTAATTGGGAACTTGTAATGCTCGGCTTCACATTTCTCATGTGTTGCAGCTGGCACTTGATAGGGGTCATGAGGCAAGGCATTGCCCTGCATAAAAATTGCTGGCTGGCTTGGTGATGATCGTAGAGATGGGATATCATGTTGCTGTACAAATTGAGATACACATTAGCATTGACAGTTTCTTCAATGGGCACCAACGGTAAAACTCCTTCAGATGAAAACATGCCCCACACCATAACGCTACCTCCCCCATACTTTACAGATGTTTTGACACATTTCGGGTTCAGCTTGTCACCTGTTGCACTTCTAACATACCGTCTGCCATCAGATCCAACCAAATTAAATTTACTTTCGTCGCTGAAATGCACACTTTCACAATCTTCATCTCTCCAAACAATGTGCCTTTCCGCATATTCAAGTCTTGCTTTCTTATTCTTCTTACTGATAAGTGGTTTAGTGGCAGGACTGCGTGCCTTTAACCCACATGCATCGAGGCGACGAGAAACTGTATAACGAGACACTTCTATGATCTATTGACCTTCAGCTTTCTGGAAATTGCCGCTGCATTTTCGAAAGGATCCTTCTGGGCATAGAGTTTCATAATTCTATCAACTCGTACGGCGGTTTTTCGAGGGTGGATTGCAGATACCGGTAATTGTAGCTGTTTCTTTTCACCATAGAGCTTCAAAACACTAGAAACAACGCTCTTGGATCGGTTTACCTCTCTTGATATGGCCGCCGAAAGAGTCATTCTTGAGGACCTGAGCTTAACAATTTCTTCACGCAGCTCGGGAGTAACTTTCACGTGAGGTGCCATATTTCTAGAATGGTGTAATCGTAAGAGTTGCAGTTCAAGAAGTCATGTACACGAAATTGAATGTTGCCAGATGACCGGGCTAAATGTGAGAATGTTTTAGAGACGATCGTTCTCTTATTTTGCACTGTTCAATTTTTGTTATTGTTGGTTCGATTGCTCTAATGTATTAAATATAGTTATGTTTGTCCTGATATTTTCTAGAAATATGTTAGATACGTTCCTTAGGGTTCCATCAAAAAATTCATTAACCTGCTCTACATGGTTAACCTATATTTTCAAAAAATGAAAATCGTTTTTTATTTTGCCTGCTAGTGTAGTAATACGCTAGAGGTTTCAGAATCCATTCAGTATGATTTGAAAGTGATTGATTCCTTGTATTCTAGGTGGGGGATGAGGCTAAATGCAGGCAAGATTAAGACCATGCTCGTGTCTAGGCCACGTACCGTGAGACCTGCTTCCCCCGCTCTCATACTGGATGTTGTGTCACTTCCTGTGGTTAAGGACTTGGTAATTTTGGGTGTCAATATTGATAGAAAATTGACGTCTGAGCCCCACATGCGTTCGGTTGCCTCACGAGCATCGCAGAAAGTCGGTGTTATGCGATGTGCTTGGAGGGTGTTTCGTTCGGTAAAGTTGACTCATGGCTGTTTTAATGGCTCTCCGTCTTCATCCTTCTGGAATACTGCTCTTTAGTCTTAGGTTCTGCGGCAGATTGTTATCTGAGTATTCTTGGGAGAGTGATTCGTCGATGTGCGTTCATGCTGGATGGTGTTATGCCTTGTGATCTGGCGCATCGTCGCAGAGCTGGATATAAATATAAAATAATAAAAATAATAATAAATAAATAAATAAATAATAATAAAAATAATAATAAAATATAAAATTGCCTTAGTCATTCGCTGTCAGTTTTTCTTCCAGAGCCATTGTTCGGGTATGGTATACTTAGCGTACTGGGCTCTTCATGAGTTTGCCTCGAAACCGGTACGATGTCGTACAAGCCAATATTTTCGTCCTTGTTTTCAATCATGTGTGGATGTTTGGAATGGTCTTGATGGCTCTGCTTTTGCTCGTGCGGGTATTAGCAGCTTTAAACAGTCTGTGAACATGGTAGAGCTCTTATGTGATCCCAGATCTTCTTCTTTTCTTTTTTTTTCGCTTGCTGGGCTTGTTGCGCCCGGGTTAGTTAACGTTATGAAGTTTCCTCTGTTCCCACGTCGCCAGTCTAGTGTATCTTAACAATAATAATAAAAATAAATTAGAGCACTCTGAGAGCGCATAACTCTGCCAAGCAAGGCAACTAAAACGAAAAATCTACTTGATTCTGAAACCATGATTTTCTATGTATCTACACCATAACTAATTATTTGTGCCTTTTGATAGCATTAACAGTTTCTGCAATTTGATTGAAAATCCGTTCATAACTTTTCAAGTTATGCTGCTTACAAACATTTTGACAAATATAAGTTAAACACACAAACGGACCAACTTATCTTCACCAAAATTAAATAATTTATTTGCCTTTTAGTATTACAAACAATTCCTGTAAGTTTCATAAAGATCCATCCATAACTTATTGAGTTATTGTTCTAACAATCATAAAATCAAAGACACCGACAAACAAGCGAACGAACAAACAGATTATCACAAAATTTGGCCAATTGCTTTTTGTACTATATCGAACTATTCATGTAAATTTCATGAAAATCCATCTATAACCTTTTGAGTTATGGTTCTAAAAATATAGGCAGACAAGAAAACAGGTGAGCGAATTTTTACCGAAAATTAATCATCTGTTACTGTTAACATGCCCAACTATCCCTGTTAATTTTATAAAGATCCTTAAGTAACTCTTTGAGTGATGTTGTGAATAGACAAACAAACACGACAAAAGCATAACCTCCTTGGCGGAGGTAAATTTAATAAGCTCATAGGCCGATAAGCAGCATCCGTCTGGGGTGGAGTGTAGAAGCGAGTCTGAGTGCTACGCAAACTAACTAGTAGCAAAATTTCCCTGTCAAGAACGACCAGGGACAATATGCTCTAGATATGAAACTAGATGATAAAATAAAAAAATGTGAAAGAATAAGAAAGCAACTAAAAACATTGTATTCACCGAGCCTCACTCCTTATGATGGACTAGAATATATGGGTACTTTCTATTTCCGCGCAAAAAGCTAAGGTTATTTAAACTTTACCCGACAATAAAATTTCAGTTTAATCATTTAAGCATCACTAATATACACCCAACCTAATTTAAGCAGTACTAATTGGAATTCTACACAACATGGTGGCTCTAAAGTTTTCGGATAAGAAAATGAAAATCCATCTATAAAAAGTAATTCCGATCTCAGTTCTCTCCTTTCCTATAAAAACGAAAAGATATCTGAAGAAGAAGCAAAATTTCCAAAACAAAGAGTATGGGAAAAAGAGAAATGTTTACTTCACTTTTCTATATTCCACGATGCATAACTAATGTTAACCTATAGTTGTTCAAAACAATCGAGAAGAGCCTTTCCCTGAGCTCAAACGGGTGGGTCACGCCAATCGTACGACCTTCATATGGGTAAATTCTAACCGAGGCCATGTCATGTGCAGCTCCAGAGGCTACAGAAGAGGAACACCCTCACTGCATGGTACCTTCCAGTTGGTCATATGCTTTACCACATCTACAGATCTAGCCTTTGCGTCCTTCCCGAGTCGTGTTTTGGTATTTCTCTCCTTTCTCAAATACTATGTTGTTATCGCACCTATAGAACTCTAAACTGAGCAAATATTTAGTCTACCATCTGCCTCTGAAAGAGTTAAGCAATACATCCCGTTGGTAAAGCGTTTTTACGGGAGAAGGACGAGCAAGCCACTTCGTCCCGCGCTCCTGGCGAGGAGAGGCAAAGTAACCAGTACCAAGTTTAAGATAGTTATACAGAGCATATAGACAAGTTATTAGAGTTAAGTGAAACAGTACACGGTGGCGGACTGGAATTAACTGCTACTTAAAATTATAAGAATTCTCAGCAGAAACTCTGTCGAAAATTTTCACACGAGGATCGAAATAATGATGCAGTCAAAGAAGTTTCTCTTTCAATATAACCCGCAAAATTATTTAAATTCACAATGCGATTCAAGGTATTTCCTATCCGACGTAAAAAAGAACAATTACAATAATTAGGCAGGGAAACCCTGAACCCTAATGTAATTTAATCTCTAGATAATTCGCGAAAAAATAGAAATGTAAATTCAAAAATGGGACAAGCCCAAAAACTGACTTTCAAATAGGTACTATTTTGGTGACGGAGTCTAAGGAACAGCTATCGAACGGCGTGCGGACTACAGGCTGCGGAAGAAAACGGTAACTTGAGGGCCTCTAAATCGCTACTGATTGCCCCCTCCCCCCCCTCCNAAAAAAACTTTCACTATGACAAACAACGAAGGCAAAGTATGTCATTTCAGTTCAATGTAAATATTCAGTAAAATAACACGCGGACAATAAAAAATATAATCGCACTTAAACAATCTAAGCCAAATAAAAGAACTGAACCCTTGCATTCTATTAATTTCCAACAACTATTGAAAAGAGATTATCATATGTGCTATCTCTGAGCTTAATAAGCACGAGAATATTAATTATTTGTCCACGGAATTGTCGCTCTTGGAAGCCGCCAGCAGCGAGACTCGTATAGGCAGGTGTATGAAATAAACAAGAATAAAAATGCAATTGTATTTGTTCAGAAATTATCCTGAATTTGTGGTGGCAGTCAGTGGTCAATTTGACGTTCAGTTAAGGGAAAATAGTAGGACATAGCAAGAGACTTGGGTGGGATTTATATTGCGTAATAGGAAGAGACCGTCCCGTAACAAGAAGTTAAAGTGGGAAACTATATATATGACAAGCATACGAGATACTTCAAGATCATAATATTCCAATTTAGTAATATTTGGGTGGCTTATTTACATGAACCAAGCTCAAGTATAGTAATAAATAAATCGATCGCACGGTCTATCGGGCGGTCTCCCCCCAAAGGAACATTCATAAATAACATAAAATAAATTAATAAAGCCTTCTGGAGAAACCCTAAAGCCAGGGACCGTCATTGGGCATTACTAGGCGTATACCAAAGCTAGATATTAGATCAATAAATGGTATCAATGAAATATGGGCTATGAAAATACCAAAACTGCTCTAAAGACGATAATGACGTATTACACCACTGACATCCAGGGAAGAATAACCTTACAACATGACTAAAACAATACAGCCATGATGTGGGGTTGACAAGATAAACAAAACGATGTGTGTAAGATAAAAAAAAAACGGCAGGAGTTGCTCCCAGTAAAACTGTGGAACCGCAAGTCGGTAGCCTATCGGTATCAGCTGAGAAAGAACGAAAAATACGGAAAAATAAGAAAGTCCTCCGACACTAAAAGAAAACAAAAAGAACAACGACTCCCTCTTTTCTACCGTTAAACAAATTAGAATTTTTATGTTTTGTAACATCAGAAATTACTCCTTTTGTTGTTGACAGTATTTCTAGGTACCAGTTGCAGCATCAAATTTTGATTCATGATAAGAGTTTTTTTTCTCTCTCTCTTTGGAAATTTGGACCGCATATTTTAGAAAAGAAGCTGCTCATATTAAATAATAGAGTCTTCAGCCAAATTTCTGAATGCAATTCTTACTACTGCTAGAAGTTAGATGTCTGTGAACTTCAGTCCAAAAGAAACCTAGCTGAAGTGTATTAGTTAACTTTAACCACCATCAAAGTTTCTGTGTTCAAAATATGAGGTAAGCTCTTAACTGCAGCGAAATTCACTCATACATTCGCCATAAGCGGAGAAACTTTCAGTTTTGAGCAGAAAGCAGCCATGTGTTGGTTGCTATTTCAAAATTGACAAGAAAAAGTTTGTTTCGCGTGTATTGCACTATTGCCTAGAGTATAGTTACAACGCTGGATTCCATTTTATAATGCTGGGTAGGAGAAGTAATATATAACATTTAGGGGTTAAACTTGAAGTAAATTTGCATTTCGTTCTGTTAGAAAGTACTGCAGTGTTTTCAAATGCAGGACGCAGAGAAAAGCCTTTACCAAGGTAAATTTGAATTTACCTTTGACGAGGTT
The DNA here is from genome assembly GCA_001587735.2 of Parhyale hawaiensis. NCBI lineage: Eukaryota > Metazoa > Arthropoda > Malacostraca > Amphipoda > Hyalidae > Parhyale > Parhyale hawaiensis. The sequence continues at coordinate 138,866 of LQNS02001159.1, read as the reverse complement.
AAATCTCAACAAGAGTTCGATTAGATTAACTTATCAAAGGTAAACATCGACTTACAGCAACAGAGATTTACCTGCTAGCAGTCTGTGAAGTTCCTCAATTCCAAGTTATGAAAAAAATACAATTCAATTTAGGATATTTTTTGTTCAATTTTCATTGCGGATGTCACATTTAATAGTTCCGACGTCGGTGAAAGTCTCGTCGTGTTTGCAGTTTAATGAAGAAACTTTGCAACAACAGCTATTCAGTAAGATATCTTTCCTGTAAACTCAGCCTAAAGTCATTTAAGTGCTACAGCGCTATTTACATCGCTAATAGTTAAGCTACTTAATTTTTTATGAAAAGCTGGATAAATGATGGCTTCGTTGATAAGAAAACTTAACTGAAATTAGGTAGTAAGCTTTGAAGACGTCTCACGACAGCTTGGGATTCTTTTATGAGCTACACTTATTGGACTTTTAGTAGTCATTTCTGTCGTCTTCAGAGAAAGAAGTTTTAACAATAGGAAATTATACTTCGCATACTTGGAGGGCCGCATCCACTTCCTTATCGGTTGATTTGCTATCGCCATCAACTACATGTAATGTACTTTCCAAGTTATTTTCTTTCAATAGCTTGTCGGAGGTCTAATTACTCTGCGCAGTGATGTCGCTGTATACATATGCCAACTTACTCAACAGTTACCGGCATACCTTCGAGCCTGAATGCTTCCCTCCTTGCTACGTCAGTTAACTTGTCTGCATACGTAGTTACTGTAATGGGCTCATGGCATATCCCTTCTTACGCTTCTGCCCGGTGGACTCCCACGGTAAACTTACGACGGCGTGTGACGATATCGCTCGGCCTGTTGGATTCGAAGTTTTGTGTTATAGTAGCAGCCTTGCTCGAAAATAGGGTTATAAAAATCTTAACAAACAAAACCTGCCCTGCAAAGAACCAGAATGAAAAGCTTTTTTTTTTTAGCCACTATTATAAGTTGAACTCACACCAATATGTTTTCTGGCTTTGCTAGAAAAGGCATACAATTATAATTTATATGTCTTTGTTGGCAAATGATGATCGCCTCCTTTATGTTGTTCCGGGGTAATGATGAGTTGAATCTGCCTACTGTACAACATAGAGGCGAGTCGTGGTGTGTACAAACTGCAAAGCGTTGGAATTTACGTCTCTTAAACGACCAACGACAGTATGCTGGAGATAAAAAACCTAAACGATAATGTCAAATAAAATTAGCTAGAATCAGTGAAAATTCATTCTACAGTACACACGCTCAGTCTTGGTCGGAGTTTTCGTTCCCATTGCGGACAATGTACCTCGATTATATTTTCCTAAGCTGAATTTCAGCGTGGTAGCTGAAACTTCACGCTGAGCAGAAGCCAAAATGTTTTCAATTCACTTTTTGCAGCCAAATTCCCACCCTAAAAGTTCAACTATCTACTGACATCCAGGTTACAGTAGGCACTGAGCATTTCCCGTGAATTCTTCTGATTTAGTTATAGTTACCTCCGCCAAGGAGGTTATGTTTTCGTCGTGTTTGTCTGTCTGGCTTTTTGTCTGTCTCTCACCAAGATAACTCAAAAAATTATGAACTGATTTGGGCGAAATTTACAGGGATTGTTAGGTACTCAAGGAGGAACAGATGATTAATTTTTGGTGAAGATATGTCCATTTGTTTGTTTGTTCGTTTGTCGGCCTCATTTTTCTCAATGCCATAACTCAAAAAGTTATGGATGGATTTTTTTTTTAAATTACCATGAGTTATTAGGTATATAATGAAGGTATACAAATAACAAAATTTTCACAATGATCCGTTTGTTCGTTCGTTCGTTTGTCACTTTTTAATTTTCTGCATGTTAGCACGATAACTCAAAAAATGATAAATGGATCTTTGTGAAATTTATGGGGGTGTTAGTAATGTTAAAAGACGTAAATTTTCAAATTTTGGTGCAAATCGGTTTGTTCGTTTGCATGTTTGACTCGTGTTTGTCATAACGTTTGTTAGCAGTATAACTAAAAATGTTATGAACGGATCTTCAAGAAGATTGTACAAGCTGTTATTACCATCAGAAGGAACGAGTTATTAAATTGTTGAGTTTATACAAAGAAAATTATGGTTTCAGATCCAATTTGAATATTTTGCTACCGTTGCCTCGTTTGACGGAGGTATGCGCTCTCAGAGTGCTCTAGTTCTTGTTGCTATTCAACTTTCGATCACTTCAAAACTGATATTCTCGGACGAGGAAAATGCAGGAAGGAAATTTTACTCTCGCAAACTTATGCCGGCACAACTTAAATTTCTTTATTGGAAGATCGAGCCTGCAGATATGAGTCCTATTTTCCAACAAACCCTGTACCTCCAGCAAGAGCAATGAAAAAGCATAACTAGAGCACTCTGAGAGCACATACCTCCGCCAAGCAAGGCAATGGTTACAAAAAATTAAAATTGGTTCTGAGACTATGATTTTCTCTGTATCTCTGTGCCTTTCAATAGTGTTAACAGCTTCAGTAATTATTTTTGAAGATCCGTTCATAGTTTTTTGAGTTATGCTGCTAACAAGCATCATGACAAACATGAGTCAAACATACAAACGAACAAACCGATCTGCACCAAAATTTGATCATTCATGTCTTCTAACATTATTAACAACTCCTATAAATTTCATAATGATTCATTCATTATTTCTGAGTTATTGTCCTAACAAGCATAAAATTAAAAACAGTGACAAACGAACAAACGGATAGTTATAAAGGATTGGTCATTTACTTTTCATAATATACCTAACAACTCATGTAAATTTCATGAAAATCCGTCAATAACTTTTTGAGGTAAAGCATTGAGAAAAATGAGGCAGACAAACAAACAAACAGAGGAAGCGATCTTCACCAAATGTTGATCATCTGTTCCTCTTAACATACCTAACAATCCCTATAAATTTCGTCAAAATCGCTCGATAACTTTTTGAGTTATCTTGATAACAGACAGAAAGACAGAGAGACAAACAGGCCCGACGAAAATATAGCCTCCTTAGCGGAGGTAAGTACAATATTATTGCAGTCATCTTTGACGGCTGGGTACTCTATTTATAATACAGACGGATATGTAATCCGGTATCAGATTATCTACTAGTGCATATGATGATAATATAGATATGTATTTCGGAAACTGCTAGTATATTTCTAGAGCGGATTACATGGACAAACTGCTTGTTAACTCTTGTGAACTTTCGTTGCTTCAGCACTGTTTGGTCAATTGTAAATTCGGACCAAGATAAAATATAATGATTCATTAATTAAACGAAGTCATACTCCGTCGTGAATGATCTAAGACCTGTATACGTTTCAAAGAGCCATATTGATAGGCATGAAATCTTCTCCGTGGACTGTATATTACGCTTACGCTTATCTCACTGACATGTCAATAATGCTATTACATAATTGTAGACGCGTTTGCTACCAAGAGATATCTACTTGTAGTCGAAATATCAATGAAACATTTACCTCACGTGCGTAAATAAATGTTTATTGGATTATTGAGCACCACACGAGCGGCTGAGGGAGGCCGCCGGTCCGGATGTGCGTGTAGACCCCGGCCGTGGGAAGCCACCAGTTGCTATCCCGCTCGTGCCTGCCACGACCTGCCACGAGACGCGGGGCGTGTGTTTAGGTTCTGCTGATAGCGGCCTACGCACGTGACGTCCACATTACATTCCCATGACTTCACCAGGTGCTACGATAGCTCGCCGGAATTTCTGCTGGCGCTGCTGACACGGAAATACCGGGCTACATTGAGCAGAGTTCTCATTAGCAACGTTTGCTCCGCTCAAACCCATCAGTCGTACTGTCGTGAAGTATATTACGACATGCCTACATTACTACCAAAATCCAGCATACAGCTTCTGCGCAGTTGAGGATGTCGGTAACCGGCAGGCGACGCTGCCCAAGAGCGACAAAGGACCCAAACGACGAGGTGACGTCAGCGAGCGTCGCACCTGCCTCAGTCAATCACGAGACATCTGAGGGGACATGGCAGCTGGAACTGCTAATTTGTGTTTCTTTAGGAACCCTTTTTGGATAATTGCGGCCGAACCAGGGCACGCCGCAAACAGCTTTGTATATGTATTCATAGCTAGCGTATACCATAGCCTTGACATTTGTGTATAGGCCCAATGGGACCCACCAAGGTAGAGAATTTAGAGCTTCTAATGGGGAAAACGAAATAGTCTCGCTATCCTCTCTCGATTTATGGCAAATGGTATAAAAATTAGGAACTATAGGAGCGGGGAAGATCATTCAATAGATGTAATATCTCGAGGGCTGTGATTTGATATATAAATCGTGGAGATTGGTGTCACGGTTAGTTAATTAGAGGGCAAAATAGTCGGCTAGAGAAACACAAATCGAGGGCTGTGAGGGACAAAAGCGTCAGGGACTACAGATCGGCTGACTGTTTACTTTCGCACAAATCGCCGGGTACATACTCTTAGGACGGCCTATAGAGGCAGCCATTTGTGTCCGAAGAGCCTGTGCGTCAAGACGAGCCTACAGACCTGTATTCGTGTGGGCCAGAGAGGAGAAGCCGGGTCGAAATCTACAGCCGCATCTCAAGCTACAAGTTAAGTATCTGAATGTGTCATGATAGTGGGGCTTAGCATTCCGATGGGAAGTGTAGAAAGCGGTAGGAGTGCGTAGTGTGTTCCTTGTATCTACGCGTAGGACAATGCAGTTTGTGTGTGTTTTAAGCCCTAGGAAGATTTGTGTACCAGGCGTTAGAGATGAGTGAATATAGTGATAGGTATATTATTTATTGTTGTTATTTACCCTCTGCTGCGCCGCATCCCCTTGTCTTGAATCGTGCCTCCGCTCGTGCCACATCAATTAACACATTCATTTCATTGTGATTAACCAGACCAGTAATAATTATTCACGGGATAATTGATATATCAATATTTATTAGACTTGATTCCGAGAGATCAGATCGTAAGAGTCAACTTTGAACCATAGGGAAATTTGCCACGCTACCATTTCCTCAATTTGTGATTGTAATAAAATTATCAATAATTTGTATTTTTCTAGTTTTCAAGATTCCTCACTGAAGTTATGGAAAAGACTAAAATTCAGATCAACAACAAACAGAACACACGTCAGTACAGTGAAAATGTTGTTGACATGCTCGTTGATCTTCACACTAGACTGGGCGTGTGAACGGTGCGTTGCTGCAGTGAAGAACGTTCTTTACAACATGTTCGCAAAATAACTATAGATTTCCAGCGCAGATTGGTTGCAGTGACGAGTCTATTTGTATCAACTACCTACATTTTCAATCGCGTTTAATGGAGAGCTTCATAAAAAGCATTTGATACAATTACCAGCCGACGCTGGGAGGCAAAACAGCAGCGTATAATAATTTATTACGACAGTACAAAAGGTTCGGTCTAAACTGGCTATGTTCTGCATGTACAGCAATGAAACGGCAGCAACAGAATAATCTGCTTTAAATTATTAATAATTTCTCGCTTACCAGTAAAACGTCATTAGGTGTCTTGCAGCTCTCGTTTATAATACCCAGAACTTTGAGGTTAGATTCGCTTATTAAAACGCCTGAACGGAGAGGCTTTAATATATGATTTGGATATAAAACAGGAAAAATTTGCACATATTAGCACTTCCTTTGCCTTTGAAAATTTAGTTTAGCCAACCTGTCTTAATATGCCACAATTTTTTGACGTTTCAGCACGTAACAAATTCATACCTGTACACAATAAAATGTTTACCTAAGTTATAAGCTATGGCGTCATAGCTGAGGCGTGATTCATGTATTACTGTGAAATTGTAAAGTATTTGCAATATTTTCACTGCTATGTCCTGAGGCGAGACAAACGAAGTGTTAATCTATGCAAACAACATTGTTTTATGCGTAAATTATATTTCAAAAGCGATTGAATCGGGCGTTTCATAAAATGAAGCTCACCCGAAGTTCGCGTCGACGGCGTCGAAAATACAACCTTCATACAGTATTCTGGCGTCACTTGTTCTAGCTCTGTCAGTCGTCAGAGTAGCGGCGTCGTTTGTAGGCCGACGTGCTCTGACGGCAACGAAAGTTCCTAATGTGAACTTGGCTTTACGGAGTCACACGCTCAACTTATGAGCTGGCATTCAGCTCGTACGTCTTTATCGTTACCGTATCAATGCTACCGACTTGCATGGTCTGTCGGTACAACGCAGGAGCTTAGCGTCCGTTCGTAAGCTGGGAGCGTGTAATGGTACAACGTGATCTCGGCATAAGAGGCCTGACGGTCTACAGAGTAGCAGCCTGGAGCTGTGTATAACACAATACACAGAACTGTACCTCAGGCACTGCAGTACACTGTTACCTTCTCACATCTGCACTACAGTACAGCTGCAACGGACCACCTGTGTTCCCTACACCTGGCCAGGGCCACCTATGCTGACACCCGTCTGAGCTCTACAGACGCTTCACCATTATTTTCTCAGTCATGCGATCATTTAGGCAAAGGAATGTGCGTCAGAAGGCTGCAATTAACGTCTCCAAAGTGCGATGAATTTTTACTTCTCGTCAGCAGTAGCCCACGCGCCCATTGCTAGTTTGTATTCACTACTACTCATATTGGAAAACTCACAGGTCAATTTTCTTAGAATGATGAGAGAATAAAACCTTGTTATGGCAGGGGTCACTATATTAAAAATGTGCACGACGTTACGGCCTAAAACCCTGGCCATCATCAGGTTTAAAATTCAGAAAATAGTCATCTGCAAAAATACAAAGCAATGTTAAGTCTAATGCATATAAGGGCTAGGTTCCCAAAAGGTAATAATATTGCACAAAATACTGGTAATTTGCAAGTGTCCTAGATTCTAAGATTTCAAAATGTAACACTATTCACATTCATTAATAACATTGCACGAAAAACAGTTGATTTATGAGTTTCTTAGACTCTAAGGTTCCTAATTGCAATACTATTGCACTAAATACACGTTATGTACGGAGATGAGCATTGTGTAGATTTGTACTAGAGATATCCTAGTATCCTAACACGACCAGCACTACAATCGAAATGGCGGTGGCCCGCGCTTACGAGCCCTTATACAAAGGCTCGGTCTACTGAAGGTGCTCCTAATTCAACTTCGGAATATTAAAACCCTAATATATGTCGTTTATACACAAATTTTGAATCACATACGCTGCTCAGTTACAAAAAGTCTGTTGTTAAAACATTGGTACTTCACGCCGTTAAGCTCTCAAGTTCTTGGTTAGGATTCCATACAGAGATTCTCAGACTTAAACAGACTTTTGCGATCTGCAGTTATCCTCGGGCATTAGTAGAAAATATTTTCCGAGAAATGAATCAACGCTTTGCGACGGTGTCTGCAGGGACTGGTGATATTAATCCCATAAAATTTTATGTACAGTTAGACAATATTTCAACATTCATCCCTGACATTAAAACTCTTCAGATCATCATTCATAGGCATGTTAAACCCGTCAACAATAATACTTCAATTGATCTTGTACTTGATTAAAAGCCGTACAAACGCACCCCCACAAAAGTCTCACGCCCCCACCCCCAGGCGCCCCCCACTGGAAATCAGGCCTCGAAAGACATTGCATGTCCTAAAGCTTACGGTATAGCTTTTCATTTCTTCCATGCATGGCTCTTGAAGTTTGGTCCTGCTATAATAGTACTATTTCATATTTCAAAATTTGAAGAGAGAACAAACGACCTCTGCAGCCAACCTTCTCTTCCCAACAAAGTCTAATTTGCTACTTTGTTCACCGCAGCCGAGCGTAGCACTTAGGCAGTTGCAAGTATCTACATAATGACAATATTTTTACTTTCAGCAGTTTCAGTGCAGCAGTAGCAGAGATCTGACTACGAGTAGGTATCTCTCCGAGGGAAATAACCTGGCGTCAGTTGTCGTGGAAGAGCTAGAAGACATGTTCAGCAGCAAAGAAGAGGCACTTAACGAGATCTGGGGGGAGGGGAGTCAGGGAAGTTTTTGTGAACTGTGAGAAAGATTAGATTAGATAGGCTGCCGTAGACGGACCAACAGGTCAATGCCCAGAGAGACACCGGGGCCCGGATTTTTAAAACATCGTTACGTGAACGTGGCATACAGCTGTTGTCTTAACACCGCTTACGTGAACCTTAGAAGTTGTGAGCTAATGTTTAAAATATTCAGAACGTTCACGCGTTGCATTTAATCTTAAATATGCTCCTGACTTTAATGTTGGTCGGAGCAGTCGCAAATGCCACTACGTCAACAGCTTTTTAACTAAAATAGCGATAAAATAATTTATGAAGAGAACAATATTGCGTAATTTTGAGCTTTAAGCTCTATTGAAGTTTGTTTCATGATAATGGCAATGTGATCGGTGCTCCTATAACCCTCAGACTACAGTTATTTCACCGGACGAAAGAATGCACCAGCCTAATTCAATGCTTCAGAGTATTCATAGTTTACAATGTTGCACTCAACGCCTTTTTGCATTTCTGGAATATGATCACAGTCTGGCATAAGCTACAATGAGAGCTCCCAGTTGATAAGTATAGACTTGGTAATTATCTTCATTTAGTACCTACTTATAAGAGTATTTCAGATCAAAGCACTTGCTGTATTTAACGCTAATGCTCAAGACCAACAGCTGTTACCTAAACCACATATAAAGCTGGCTGCAGACAAAAGATTTCTGTCCTGTGTTTTCACTTCACAGAGTTCGTATGTGTTGTTGTGTCTGTGCAAACAACAAAAACGAGCACTGCTTTCTGAGACGACATTCACTAAACATTCAAAAAGTCACAAGACGCTGCTCTACTGACACTTGCTAAGCCAGCGTATATGACGGTAAACATTTTATCGAAACTATTGGTTGACCCACAGTTGTGTTTGCTAGGACAGCACGAAATATTCAAATGCAGTGAAGTGAAAACACAGGATAAAAGTCTATCGTCTTCAGTGTTACACCATACACAATGAGCACCGTATTCCAAACTGTATTGTTTGAGCTTTAAATTTTCATGATTGTTTATCATATATTAGATGAAAACTGCTAAACAAGAATATCAATCCAAAACTGCGCTGCTTCGGTACCTTCTAACATGTTACAGGGGATTTTCCCATTGGTGCTGATCCTGAATATAACGGTAAATCTTGTCCCTTGGGTTATCTTTAAGAATGGTACTTTTAAGCCAATGAAACCCGCTAGTCAAAAGAACGAGTGTCGTCATCTTTACGTCCTAAAGTTACGTTGAACTCTTCTAAGCACAGCTTTGAGATTGTCAGATTACCAACAAATTGTGTGAAAATGTTTACCGTCTCTTTATCTTACTCCGCAAGAGCCACTACATAGACCGCAATAGTACTTGACTCTTAGGTCAGGTCCAAGTGGCCTCTGACGCTGGCGGCTAAAATTTAAAAAATGGGATTTTCTCAAGAGCTATTATGAACATGTCCACACACGGTCATGCAGGCCAGCGCCCAAGTGCGTCCTTGCAGTATCCAAAATAATTTCTCCGAAAAAAAAATGTTGGGTATGCCATTTAAAAACGTGAAATATTATCAGGGTTTTGTAGAAAATGATTTAGAAAATATTGGGGAAGGAAATTTATATGCGGCAGAAGAGCTAAGTTTATCTTTATTTTCGTTTTTTATTTCATATCAAAATAAAAGGTTGAATTCGCTTTTTGTCCGAGCGTAGTTCCTGGACGTTCGAGCAAGTGGCTGCCTTGGGAAGCCCACTGCAGCAAGCTGCAAACAGACGTGGAAGAAACTTGGGTAACAACGTAATAGAATTGAGCAATAATCCAACGTAAGGGAATGAAACTACAAAATAATTGAGAAGTCAAAGAAAAATTGAATTTATCGTGGGAGAGAGCCCAAAGGCTTAAACTAATGCGACAAGGTTCCCTTAAGGGGATCGCTTGTATACCGATACGTAAATAGAAAAGAGGAAGAGAAAGGGGAGCATGACTGGAGGTGGAACTCTCCAAACCTAACTAAACCTAATACAGTTCTGTTTCTAGGAACATTATATTGATGTGCAAACCTACTTAGGGAACATGAGTTTGTATCAATAGAACAGTACAGTGAACGAAACATCACGGCCCATAATGAAATAAGGTTTACAATATTAAGCGCCACAGGGCCCTAGTAACTTACAATGCAGTTCCGTTACTGAATCTAATGTAACGATAAAATTCAAAATATAGGAATCTTTTGTCGAACACTAAAGGACAGCGGCCACGAGGTTAATCTAGCTGTCCTGAAATTCATGGTATTAGTAATAGTAATTATGGGGCACATAGCAAGTGCAGTAATTATGAGACACGAAAATGCAGTAAATATGGGACACGAAAGTGCAGTAATTATGGGACACGAAAGTGCAGTAATTATGGGCCACGAAAGTGCAGTAATTATGGGCCACGAAAGTGCAGTAATTATGGGACACGAAAGTGCAGTAATTATGGGACACGAAAGTGCAGTAATTATGGGACACGAAAGTGCAGTAATTATGGGACACGAAAGTGCAGTAATTATGGGACACGAAAGTGCGGTAATTATGGGGCACGTACGTGCGGCAATTATGGGGCACGTACGTGCGGCAATTATGGGGCACGTAGGTGCGGCAATTATGGGGCACGTACGTGCGGTAATTATGGGGTATGTACGTGCGATAATTATGGGGCACGTGCGTGCGATAATTATGGGGCACGTACGTGCGGTAATTATGGGGCACGTACGTGCGGTAATTATGGGGCACGTACGTGCGGTAATTATGGGGCACGTACGTGCGGTAATTATGGGGCACGTACGTGCGGTAATTATGGAGCACGTACGTGCGGTAATTATGGAGCACGTACGTGCGGTAATTATGGGACACGTAAGTGCGGTAATTATGGGACACGTAAGTGCGGTAATTATGGGACACGTAAGTGCGGTAATTATGGGACACGTAAGTGCGGTAATTATGGGACACGTAAGAGCGGTAATTTTGGGACACGTAAGTGCGGTAATTATGGGACACGTAAGTGCGGTAATTATGGGACACGCAAGTGCAGTAATTATGGGACACGCAAGTGCGGTAATTATGGGACACGTAAGTGCGGTAATTATGGGACACGTAAGTGCGGTAATTATAGGACACGTAAGTGCGGTAATTATGGGACACGTAAGTGCGGTAATTATGGGACACGTAAGTGCGGTAATTATGGGACACGTAAGTGCGGTAATTATGGGACACGTAAGTGCAGTAATCATTCGCAATTTTGTTTCTGAGCGAACGCAGAGAGTGTCTGTTGACGGCGTCTTGAGTGCCTCAGTTGCGGTGGTGTCTGGTGTCCCTCAGGGCAGTGTGCTTGGCCCGCTGTTGTT
>LQNS02001159.1:37542-81776 GCA_001587735.2 Parhyale hawaiensis | reverse complement strand
AAATGACTCTTGGAAATTTAATCAACAACCTTGGACACCAGCATAAGAACTTGGTAAGAAAAATTGAGAAAACGAACAAGAAAATCGTCAATAAAGAATTATCTCTGGTCTTCAATGAAACATATATATATATATGACAAAGTATTTTATGAAATGTTAATTAAATTCACTCGACTACAACCTGGGACTATGAATATACCAAATTAGGCTGAAATGGTAATGGGTACCACGAAAATAGTGTTTTATCCCTACAATACTGAGTACCTAAAAGCAATAGTGGAATTTACATATAAAAATACACTTTCACACTTTCTTTCTCATCACATTTAGTGTTTCATCCCTTCAATACTGAGTACCTAAAACCAATAGTGGAATTTACTAAAACACATGAAAATACAGAGGACGGCTTCCTTAAACTTTTTTCATCGTACGAGACCGAAACCGCAATTTTTGACCGTAATGAAAAATTCACATTAGGCTTGACTTGAAAAATCTGACTTGAAAAATTAGCATTCTTACCTGACAAAAGAAACCTGATCAGCTGCAACTGATTTTTCTCTTGATGGGAAGAGAACACGAGAAAAAATTGATGGAAGAAGACTAATACCGATAGACTTAGGAACATAATTTGCAGCAGTTACTAGAGAAAATATTATTAGTTGATGAATGACAGCTTTAAAAAGATGGTAATCCGAAACACAATGCTAAATCATCTTGGAAATCGTTAAAAGATAGCTATTGGTAATCAATTGTTGGAATAACCAAGTCAATCTCCGGACCTGAACACAATCGAAAATATGTAGCAACATCCAAAGAACAGATGCATGCAAGATTGCCTGCAAAAGTGGGAGAACCGAAGATTTTCCTGATGGAAGAATAGGACAAAGTCGCTATAAAATTTTGTAAGAGCATATACCCTATGCATGCTACAGAAATCGTATCAAAGTACTGATTACTGCTAAAGGAATGAATATATATATATATGTATATATATATATATATATATATTGTTTTACAAGCGTCTAACACTTTTTTCATCACTTATTTTGTGAACTGCTATATATATTAATGCGACATTCATGAAGACTACTGTAGTATGTGCTAAAACTATCGTACAATAAATTTATTTTGCATGTGCTTTACAGATGAGCTAAAAACTAAATATTTAGTGCGGTCCAAATACTGTCTTCACAGATAGATGCATACATAGATTATATAATATATATGTTATACGTATGCATGGCAGTGCTTGAAAAATTTAGTTTGCTAACAATCATTCATCACTAGAGGTAAAAAATCATAGTCAATGTTCTCCAATTTTTGTGTCATTACTGTGTGGAAACAATTATCGTCTTGTTCGATTAAGTCAACATGAATGTCTTCGGGCGTCTGACTGGGTTCTGAGGGCGGACGGTCCCGTATAGTTCTCGCGGACAGTCAGGATTGCTGATCGGCCTCCTTTGTCGGGTCTCTGCGGACGGTCCCGGTAGTACGCACGGGCCGTGCTGCTTGTAGCTGCTTTGGCTAGCGTGTGGATCCCTCCTTAGGCGCCAGACTATGGCAAAACTTTGAAAACCCGAGGGTGCAGCTGTCGCCGTGTGGTTCCGCTAAGGTTTTAGCGGAGGGATCCGACGAACACCTGGGAGTGCTCTCTACGCCGTTTCCTGTCCGTTAAGGCTAACCAGTACGAGTTCCTAGTCATGTGCCAGACTGCGAGAGAGGTCTTCATGACAAGTTACCCACTCAGGCGTAAGCTGTCCTTCGAGAAAAAAACGTAGCTAGAAGGTTCAGCAAAAGCAAAGTATCTCTTTAGCTCGTTTTATCTCGCACTATCCTGCATAAGCAGGTGCCAGATACACCGTATCTGGCACCGAACAACAGATGATCAAATACAAAATATTACTTGATTCTAAGAACAATACTCTGTTCACACAATGCAAATATGAACTTCAGCGAATACTAGTTAAAGTTACATAGACAAACAGTTATCTCTATCGTAGACAGTTGACAACACCAGAGAACAAACATGAGCGTTAAATTTACATTATAGCGGTGACTCATCTAAGTAAGTTACAGGCGGGGTTCGCCGAACGTATGATAGGCAGTAGCGCACCCGGCGACGTAAGCCTACGCGCTGGAGAGAAGACGGCAGCGCGACGGACCTAGTAGTGCTAGGCCTACTGACTGTCGTTATAAGGGTGACTATGCTGTTTTCAAAACGGCTTAAAGAGCGACTGATGTCAGATGGTGAGTGGGTACCTGGCGCGCGTGACAGTGTCCAATTCATAAACAAGCATTTCATGCATTTTGTGACGCGTAATTGTCCATGTTCTATGTTGTAGAAGTTTTGCCGCATTTTCAGTTTCAGTTCATTGCTGACAAGCACCAAATGATAACACTTCTTATAGAAAACTGCATCTATCCTCATATTGTCAATGCTAGTCTTCTTCATGGCTTTAGAACTTCTCAGATTTACTACAACAGATTGCAACACCGGATATTTGTACGTTTGCCTGGGCCAAAAGGATAAGTTTCAAGTAGAATCATTGTTATGGCACCACCACATTTATAGAAACAACTAGAGCACTCTGAGAACCATACCTCCGCCAAGCAACGCAAAGGTAGTAAAAAATTAAAATAGGCTCCAAAATTATGATTTCCTTTGTGTCAATATCAAAACAGCTTATAAAATTTTGTTGAAGATCCGCTTATAACTTTACGAGTTATACAGCTAAAATCGTTCTGACAAACATTAGATAAACACACAAACATACCAACGGATCATCATCAAAAGTTAATCATTCATGTTTATCAACATTACTAACAATTTCTGTTAATTTTGTAAAATTCTATCCATAATTTTTTGAGTTATTTTGCTAACAAGCGTAAAATTAAACAGAGACAAGAACATGAATTGACAGAACGTCACTAAAATTTGCTCCTTTACTCTCCGTAATATACTCAGCAACTCACGTAAATTTCATAAAAATAGGTTCATAACTTTTTGAGCCTTGGCATTAAAAAAAACGCGGCTCACAAACAAATAAACAAACGGAGGATAGGATCTTCACCAAAAGTTAAGCATCTGTTCTTCCCAAAATACTTAAAATCCCTGTAAGTTTTGTTGAAATCTATGACTTTTTGAGTTGTCTTGGTGACAGCCAGACACATACAGACAGATAAACAAAAAGACAAACACAAACTCGACGAAAAGATTACCTCCTCGGCGCCGGTAATTACAATTCTAACCGACCTAGAAGTAGCGAAAGTTCCTTTGGAAATGAAAACGTTCAATTTGTCCATGTTTACCGCCTTCACCCAAATGTGTACTGTTTAACACGACATGATAAAGTTTCCCTGTATTCAACTCAAAAGACAATGGCAGATGAGTAGAGAGCGTAGAATCTGTGGCAGTGAGACGGTACAACTCGAGCGAAAAAAAGTAATTAACGTAATAAGGCCTCTGGCCCACCGAAGAGACGAGCGACGCGCAATGCAACAAATTTGTTGCACGACAAAATGTAACGGAGGGTACAGCAGTCTGCTGTCCTCACCGCCGCAACTGCGATGCCTCGCGACACCCGTGCATTGCTGCAACACGACTCCCGTAAAAATCGCATTGCGTCGCTTGTTGCTTTCTGTGGGGCCCCGGCCTAAGTGTGCAGCACCCATATATATGCTTAGAGCAGAGACGGACGGGAAAAACAAGACGATTCCAGCGCACATTGAAGCATTCGGAGGATGGGCGTTGCGCCTGCAATATGCACAATGCACAATTTGCTTGCGTATTTCATAAAGAAAACCGGCACAATTCAAGTTTATGCTCGCTTACCTCCATACAACAGATGTTTAGCTGTGACATAGCCAAGTCTCATACCTACAGTTTGTACAAGTCAAATACACCCTGCTGGCGGGGGAAAATGGCAAAATGAGTTATAAAACGATTCTTCAGTGCTTTCTGTAGAGAAATGGCTTCTTAATTTACCATTGTACGAGCTTTATTCAATTGATAACTTACCGTACTTTCATCTGTGAAAAATTTAAAAGGATCGAACGAGCCCAAGATACCGAAAGTATACGGATAAAACGTGAAGAATTTCCTATTATGCGGTACGACACTACGCAGCTCTTCGAAACATTAACACAGTGACTGACCCGTACGACGTAGTGATGCGCTTTACATTTGTTTTAAAGAGTAATTCTGCGATTTACAAAACGCTTTTCGCTCCCATACAAAATATTTTTTAAAATGCAAGTTATCTATGTTTTCTTTCCATGTTTTTAATCACCTACACTTGATTTCGATGCTGCATAAAACGAACCTTACCCCTGTCGTTTGTTTCTAATGCCTCGTTTTTATAAGATTGCATCCTAAAACAAATATGTTCTCGGCTGTATTACTCTATGGATTGATAGATTTTGAAAAGAGAATCTATTTCTTAACAAATATAAAAGTTCCGGAACAACAGTGTTTGATCAGCTATTCAAACTTCCAATTACACGATAGTGTTCTGTTTAATATGATAATGGGATGTAATTAACCAAAAAATTGTACCTACTACCTGACAAGAAATGGGTTTAACCAGCGTAATTACATATACTGTATATCTTAGCAATGACAATGTTGTAAATTGTTTCAGATTGAGGTATCTAAATGTTTTTGATATTAATTTTCTTCTACTGCTACTGATCTCATCTTATCTACTTTACCAAGACCTGAAAGTTGTCCATGTACGAAAAACGTTTCTAATTTGTTGCCACAGCCAAATAATGTTATTTTAACCATTTGGTTTCAATTATTAAAAAAATTTTCCCAGCGCAAGGGATTATAGTACACAGAAGTAGTGGTAGGAACTTTACTAGCAGCTCAGGAACACATTTTCTATATCGCTTTGAACTATTACTGTGGCTATGCACAGCTCGGGCACCTCTAGGACACGAAGTATGTCTCGTTTTATGAGAGAAGAGAGTACTATTAAAGCTACGCGTAGTATATGGATACCGCTAGAAACATAAAATCACAATTGATGGTGATATTTGTTGTGATACTCTCATCGCCGTATATAGGTCACATCTAAGCGATTCATGTTGTAGTCATGCAGTGATTCATCCAGCAATCATACAGGGATTCATTGAGCTGTTACGCAGGCAGCGGTAGCATTGGAGAATGATTTACTCTACAGCGCTGTGAGCAATACACCCGCCTGGCGCCTCATTCTCAATGATTGTTAACTTGTTTTTTTCTGCCGGAAGGTCTCAGATTATCTGCGAACTCAGATGAGTGCATTGGTCTCAAGTGGTCAGTGCACCATTGACAGGAAACTGTAAATAAGGTGCAAAGCCCGGGGCCGCTCGGCGATGCCACAGGGCCAAGAAGCAAATAACGAAATGAGAAGAAGATGGAAGATAAAATTTAATAACACCTTTGGGGAGGATTCCATCCTTGACCCTCCACACGGCAGCAATCTCATGCAGGGGATAAGTTGCTTACCACCATTTGGCGGCCGACATCGAGGAACAGTAGGGGATGCATTAAGACCCTACCTAACCTAAGAAACTAATCGTCTCAGCACGTACTGCTGTCAGCTGCAACACGTCCTGCGGAGAGGGCAGTCGGGTCGTCGCTTGTGGTCCTGAGGCCCATATTCTGACAGGGATAGGGCTCTCCAGAATATACCCTTAAGGGCATGCAGGGAAATGACCCAAAAATGCTGCATACCTGACAATAGTTAGGAAAGAGGCCCAGCGGTCCCGTACTGGCAGCAAATTACTGTAGTTTTTGCACTGCATTCGGAAAAATGTTTCGTCCATACGAATGTAACATCAATGAAGTCAGAAGTAGTAAGTGATATAAATCAAAACTTTACTGTGACTAGCTCAGTCGGCATGCGCTTGACAATAACAGTGGTTTAAATATCAGATTTGGCAAGCTGATTGTTGTCAGGGAAGCGATTGCCTTTAATACTAACGATCCCTCGTCGTAGCGCGCTCTGAACAGCCGCTCGTACACGTGAGGCGCGGCGAGAGTTGGTCTTCCCTTTGATCAGACACAGCTAGCCGGCTTACACTGTGGAAATAATTTTTTATTACGTGCTGTCTTCAGTACTATATGAGTTATGGATGAATAAAGCACCGGAAAATTCCTGCACGTAATACTAAGTTAAACGTGGCTTTTCTACAAAATTCATCCATCGAACAATATCACTCTGCAGCGCTGTAAGACTACCGTGGGCTATGGTTGGGTAGTACGTAGTGTATACGACTACAACTTAATATGACTTTAGAAACGAATAATTACATCACAGTATTGCTCTGCAGGAATGTATGGCTTCAGCACAATATAACTCTGTAATAATGAATGGCTACAGCGCAATATGACTGTGTAGTAATGTATGACTACAGCGCAATATGACTGTGTAGTAATGTATGACTACAGCGCAATATGATTGTGTAGTAATTCATGGCTGCAGCGCTTACGAATATACTTATATGTATATATACTTAAACCTTCAACGAGAACATTATCACCTCTCTTACTTTCTTTCTTAGCTTGTGATGAATAAACAGTATTATTGTTCCAACGCAAGTATTGGACATTCCAGGGCGTTGTAATGGTTGAATAAGTCAGACAGTTCTTTCATTAGCACTGCAAGCATCAAGCTCCATAGAAGCGTCACTATCAACAGCAAATGCCACGTGCTACGAATAATTAAATTAGCTTTTGCAATATCCATAGGCCAGCGAGGAAAAAATTACCACAAGACTGTACAACAAGAGGCTGCTTCGCCCCAAAGATTATTCAGTTGAGCTCTATGCAAATATTATGCGCTTGTTATTCATTTATTTCCCTAAAAAATGTTCCAGATACTACCAAGCTCTGACACTGAAGCGTTTTGTAAGCATATGCCTCTATTTGGTACCTGCGGTCAACAGCTCGAATTTCACGATACTTTAAACCTTGCAAATATCTGAGCAGTGTTATAACAAGTGACAAAAACAGCTTAGTTATTGCGCCTCCATTCCCCTCTAATATCTGAGCAGTGTTATAACAAGTGACAAAACCTGGCAAATATATGAGCAGTGTTATTATAAGTGACAAAAAAAGCTTAGTTATTGTGCCTCCATGCCTTTCTAACAACTTTGTTGTTCGTAATACCAGACTCCCTGACTTCTGCTCCCAAAGTAAGTTTCGTTTTTTTTCTTAAACTTACCGGGTGAAAAATTGTGAAAAACAATGTTGTGAGTAACGCCAACGAAGTCATCATTTTCAGGTTCCATTAATTATTGAAAACAAGGCAAATTTCATACTGTTTGGATAAGTAAAACAACAATGATGTTTAGATTACTTTGTTAGTTAGATGTTCCGGAAGAATAAGACATTTCCAAACACAAAAAAAATCAAATGACACTGTACCGATCAAATGGCCAAGGCGCCGGCAGAGGTAATCAACGGCCATCTGTGTCTGAGAGCAGCCCTATTGTCTCCAAGGGCTAGTTGACTACCCCACGCATTATTTAAATAAGTCCTTCCAAACAAACATATCCTGCTTGTAGGAATTGTATGTCAGTTCAGCGAAGCTTGGTGTGGCGGCAGACAAAGGCATGACTTCGTGTAGCAGGACGGGAGCTTGTCACGTGTTCTGCAACGATACCTCCTCCGCCTCTTGGGCTGTGTCTCTATCCGCTGCCATGCGGTGAATGTCCATGGTGGGTTGTATGTCCACGTGGTGCCCACCGATAAACTCCACTTACCTACCTCCACATAGTGGTGTTTGCTGGCCACATGATGCCCTTTGTCATACGGTTTTCAATAAAAATGGGTTTAATATTAAATATGTTTACAGATATGGATATGTATGCACCAATTAAGAGAAAGGACAATAGATATTAATTAGTGCACAGTTATTAATAGCTTCGTTCCTGGTGCACCCTCAATTATTTATAGCATATATAAGCATATTTAAATTTTATGCTTGCGTACATACATTTTCCAGCATATGCTCGGATGCTGCCAGAACTTCAGTCACTAATTAGCTGTCCTGATAATTCAACAGGTTCAAAATTTCCATGCCATGGCAAGTAATTACGAAAACACTAAAAGGGTATGTAATTTGCCCTCAACGTTTTTGAATTTAGAGCCCCGAACGTATATTAAAAGTCAGCGAGCCAGTGATAAAGTGCTAGGAAACACACATAAATTCTTAGTAATTATCTGCATGCATATAGCAGCACAAGTCTCACCTTTTACAACGTTGACCACCGAATCTCAAAGTACACTTACACCGAAAGGTTAAGAGATATTATTCATCACTTGAACTATTTTTTCAATGCCCGCGCACGGTAAAGAAATCCCTGACGACGACTACTAAAACGAAAGTAAATAAGGAAATGCGTCAGACGTGAGACGGGCGAACGCTGCACTATTACCCAGCACACTATCAAATTCCCGACTTTGAGTTTTTTTCCCAGTGGACACACCGTACGTAACAAATGCGCAAACGCAGGAATCATTGAGCATTGTCTAGATGGCAACAAATGTGACTATTTTTCTGTCTGATCGAGTTTGGCAGACAACACCTCCGCTACGCTAGGCTCCAGTGCTGACTCCAAGTCCAGACCGGCTTGAGTTCTTTGCTCCTCGACCCGAAGCACTACAAGACTCCACCCTTTGTGGGGCATCAGTAACATTCTATTCATCCCTGTGCGTTTATTTATCACTCTTGAATATTTCATAACGATTCAATTTCAATAAACTAATCAGTTAAATTCGTAATTGAATGTTTCAGCATATGACATATTGACATTTACGTTAACATATGAATTTCATCAATTGATAAAGATTAACGATTTTTGCCTTCTTTTAACTCAACTTACTCAGCTTCCGATGCTGCTCTTATGATGACGTAGTGGAATATTTTATTGGTTGCTCGATGTACTAACCCCACTGGTCATCTGGTACACTCTCTGCCAGGCTAATTCATCAGCTTCATTTACTATCGTTACTTTACTGCATGAAAACCCCTGCATGATGGCTTTGAACGCTCAACTGTTCCAGCACCCAGCCGGAACTGCTCTATTATCTATTTTTTAAACTTTATATAAACTGCCGAATTGTATTCATTTTATAAGGCACCCAACCTTCTTTCGCTGTGCCAGTCTCAATAACAGAACACGCAATGGCTATCAACGGTCAGTCAATGCACTTGGCCCTGATTTCAGTTATTCAACAGATATTAATACTCTACACGTCCCGACACCGCTGAACGTTGCTAGCAAAACACAGTCCAGATATTCGTGAAGCGTATCTCACCTACGTGAGAACTTTCTTTTCTTCCTAACTCGAACGGTAACTACCTCATACTGCTCTGAAGTGGGTGTTCCATCACTAAAATTTTGCTCAAAGCCGACCGTGAATGGCTGTAGGCTTTAGTCATGCTTTGACGTGGGCGACATATCTTTGTTCTCTGCTTTCTCACGTTTGAGGTCATCATGCTCTCCGATTCGCTTACGAGCAATAAATATCTAGAGATAAGCGACATGAGCCGCGCTACGCTCCGGTCTCCCTATGATCACCACCACCAGTTTGCTGACCAGGATTGGCCAGCTCTACCTTCTATTCCTATGCAGCTAAGCCAATGTCTATGCAGTAACTTTTCTATCGAATAAGTTTAAAAGTTTTTCCTAAATTGTGCTTGCCAAATTCCCGAAATCATTACAATATAATATAGTCTGTCACATTAGTAGAATTGCATATCATGCCGTAAAAATTTTCACTGAAAATAATAAAATGTACCGTATCCTAACACCTGAGACAAGCTACTCCTACCTCCACATACTGGGGTCTGTGGCTACATGGTGCCCTGAGACAATTAAGCTACACTTACCTCCACACACTAGTGCCTGGGGCCCAAGTAAGTCGCAGCATAAGTTAGTTGCCTTTATCACCATAGCCATCACTCGAGCCAGGCTGCGTTGCCTGTGGTGACGGCGACGGTACGGGAGCGATGTTGGTAGAATGGCAGAGGTGACTGCGACTGTACGGGAACGATCTTGGTAGAATGGCAGAGGTGACTGCGACTGTACGGGAACGATCTTGGTAGAATGGCAGAGGTGACTGCGACTGTACGGGAACGATCTTGGTAGAATGGCAGAGGTAACAGCGACTGCACGGGAGCGATGTTGGTAGAATGGCAGAGGTGACGGCGACTGTACGGGAACGATCTTGGTAGAATGGCAGAGGTGACTGCGACTGTACGGGAACGATCTTGGTAGAATGGCAGAGGTGACGGCGACTGTACGGGAACGATCTTGGTAGAATGGCAGAGGTGACTGCGACTGTACGGGAACGATGTTGGTAGAATGGCAGAGGTGACGGCGACTGTACGGGAACGATGTTGGTAGAATGGCAGAGGTGACGGCGACTGTACGGGAACGATCTTGGTAGAATGGCAGAGGTGACGGCGACTGTACGGGAACGATGTTGGTAGAATGGCAGAGGTAACAGCGACTGCACGGGAACGATGTTGGTAGAATGGCAGAGGTGACTGCGACTGTACAGGAACGATGTTGGTAGAATGGCGGAGGTGACGGCGACTGTACGGGAACGTTGTTGGTAGAATGGCGGAGGTGACGGCGACTGTACGGGAACGTTGTTGGTAGAATGTCGGAGGTGATCACTCGTGCCCATGTTCCCGATAAGGCAAGCCTGGAAGACTTTTTTCGTAGACGAATCGAACTGTCTCTAATAACGATGGCAGCTCCAACTAAATATATCCCATCCACGGGACGACCCCCAAGGTAAGGGGAGCAGGGGCGGTAGGTGGGGGGGCCCCCTTGGCTCACGCGTATCACGCTGCTGGCCACGTTGTCTACCTGCAGGCGGGCAGCGGCCCGTATCGTCTCAACAGTACTGACTGAGCTGCGGTATAGTGTGCAGTGCTCCTCTCTGTGCGCATCTCGTCCTACTGTGTCAGTGTATCTTCTGCTTAGCTTCTCGTGCTCTAAGCTATTTTTTCTGCAACGAGCATTCCTCCAAATTGCATTTAATTTTTTCTTTAAGAAACAGAACGTACCCCAAGAGAATTTTTTCAATAATTGTAAGCGAGAACACTAATTTAAAAAAAAAAACTGACCATAAATAATGAAATTTGGAAAACGTAAATTTTGTGAAACATAAGTATTTTTTTTTAATATTATGATGAATCGAAAATAGTATGTTGCGAGAGAAAACTAAATCTCATCTGTGTCTTGTATGGAGGTATTAAATTGTATGTTATAGGGAGGAAAACTTCAGAAAATAGAATGTCACAATTTAAATCGTATTTTTCTTTTTCATTTAGAGGAGGAAAATAACCATCAGCAATATACATGCATAATGTATCTTAGTTGTGCCATGCCAGAGAAGAGAAATATACAGTATCTTTCAAGAGAACAAGAAATGCTTTCTTCGTAATGTTATAGAAAAAAGAACGGGTGAAAAAACTCATGAGTTCTCCTTATGCAGGCGAGTCGAACTGATCGTTCTTATTGATGAGGCAACTTTATTAAGTGAACCGGATATTATGATTTCGTCAGCCCGTCAATGGCTGACATCCAGTTTTGAAGTAATGCATTTAGCATAGGATAAGCGAGAGGATTTGCAAAGTGATGAACCAAAATTGTAGTCATGGAAAGAATCGGCAGAATGTAGTTGCCCATGTAGTGACTCAAGCATTTTTATACATATGATGTTTCGTGATTGCATTACTTCATCGAAAAAAATATATATTTTTTTAACTTATTTAAACGTCTAATTGCTAGGATTGTAATAAACATTGTGCTTGATAAGTGGACTTATCTCTTGTGACAAAAACTAGAAAACACTTTTTCTCCGCCTTCTTCCGACTCAATAGAGAGTCTTTCCCGATTTGCTGTTCCCATGCGCGTTGATCCTGTGAGGGAACACCTTGTGCACGGGTTCCCTGTTTCCATCGTCATACTATGTCTCCCTACTATCTTTCTCTGTTATGGATCACCTTAGTTGTGGAAACGAAAGCTTAAACTATTCTATAATCTAGTCTAATCGAGACAATCTATCATTGTGAGACATGTGACAGGTTGAATGCATTATTTGTAAAGATTTGCTGATTATTCATTCCCTAATATCATTTTCACGAATGTAATAGAAGCTGACATGCCGCTATCTTTTCGTTCTGCCCTCTGTTACGCAGATATGAGCTTGTGGTGGACTGCATTATAATGCAATGATTTCACCTTCCTTTCTTCTTAATATAATTTCATTTTGCTCACTTAGACTAGTTTGCTCGTCAATGAGTTGCAATGCTGATGATTGAAATTCTTGGACTAGACAAATTTACGCCGGTTGATACCGGGCTTACGAGCAAGCTTTCTCTAGGTGATTTACAATAGTGAAGAGCAAAAACAAGACCAGTTAACAACCCTTCTTTTTGCAATTTACACTAATGATGAGACAAAAAAGAGGCCTATAGAAACACATCCGTGAGAATGACTTCTGGAGCTAAGTACTCACACCTGTGGCCTCCTGTTAGGAATTCCTGCCCTGTCTTGGAATTTTGACCATCAAATTGCGCTCAAATAAATTATTATCAGATTTTGCACCGCACTGCAGTTGAGGCCAAATAAGGCAATTGAGATAACTCTACATGGAATTCATCGATAAAATCCTTTTAGTTGCTGTGACTCTTACAGATCTTGCGTCTCTTCACATGATCTTGCTGGGAATATTGTAGTCACTGTTGGCAGCTTCCTCGGCTGATCCATATAATGTGTTGCTGTTTGCCACAATATTTTAGCAATGTATTGCTATATATTAATTAGAATATTTTTCCACAATAAAAAATTCTCCCCTGTTCCCTCACCAGCAAGGCAACCTTCAGACAAGATGTCCATGGCGGGGTGCCTGCAACATTTCATTGTCAAAGGTCGAATTTCAGGACTTTTTCAAATTTCTAACGTCGGTGGTGGCATTGCTAATTGTGCCGGAGGTTGAACTATATATATCTCTTGTGTGAACATTCTACCAGTGCTAGGGGTTAGCGTAGTTTTTTGTACGAAAGTTAACGTAATTTTGGACTATTTTATGAAGTGAAATTAGTGTTGGAATTCTTTATAATTCACCACAGTCTTCTGGAACCAATTCATCAACCTCCAATTTCTTTGATAGACATGGTAAGTTTGAGCAATACTCTAATTTTAACCTTTGTTATGGCTCTTCATAATATTTATCATCATACCAAACCACTTTACTGACGACCAATGTACATTTCTTCATAATATATACTTATCTATATGTAGCTCTCCATTATTTAATAATACCCTGTTGTTGATCGCTTGCTTATTCTCTTGCTTGTTTCCTCCCTTGGTTGATCCTTCTCTCCTTTGCGTTCTTATAATGATTTAGAAATGTGAAAATTGATCTATTTAGCAACAAGAAGAGACATTATGAACTTTGAGCCCTGTATTACAATGACAAATATAGTTTATCCTAATATAATAAAACGCTTCTTGTAGTTATTTTTATTGTGTCTTCTCTAAAGGAAACAGATAACGAGAAATAGGTCAGGTTTCAGGTTTTGTAATTAAGTTACGTTTTCGTAGAGATCTATGACCAGGTTGTAAAAGATGGTGAAATTAGCATTTCTTGCTTTAAACACTTCTTGAAATCTGAAATATACATATATATATACAGCATCTGAGTCCGATTTTATAACTTTGTCTCTGTGGTCACAACGTATAAATTCAACAGATGATCAACGGAGCACTCTCGACGCGTCTTTCAGTAGGTAATTATTTCATGGGCAGTAGAAAATTATTTCTTCTAGCTTACTGTCTCTCTATGAAGGAGCAGATTTCGCTTCATGGGCCCAAATTTCAGCACTTCAATGGAGCAGATATTTAAGTATGGAAGATAGTATCGTTCATACGGTGCACTGACATTGCCTATAAGCTGAATGGTGTTGCATTCACGTTTATTGCAATGTTCTACTTATGATTTTACGCTAGAAGACGCACAATTAATTGAGAAAGAGGATAGGGAACATAAAAGAACAACGAGAGTACTACAGTCTCATGAATGAAGATCGACGTGCAACCAATGGAGAGAGATGAAACGCCTATGCGACGCTGTGACCTGAAAGACTTGAAGCAGAAAGGTTGCAAGAGGGGATATGAGCTGCTAATAAGCGTGAACAGGGAAAATGTGGAAACGGTAAGTTAGAGAAGAGAGCAAACATATCGTTTATTACGTGAAATTTTTTCACGTTCAGGTCCACTAATGATTATAATAATACACAGTTGTTGGTTGCTACCTTGCTATTTTGGTCGGTCCTTCCCTCCCGCACGCTGTTACGGATTCAGATAGGAAAACGTACATATAATAAAAAACAAGTTGAGATATCATAAAACTTCAGCGCTTTAGGTAACGGTGACAAATATGGCTTCTGAAATGTATGGTCAAAAGTGGAAATACATTTCTGATTCATGTTTCACTTTGGAAAATAGCTCAGTATTTTTTGGTAAGACGATGATGAATCTTGTTCCGAGAGCAGTAGATAGCCGGCGGTATCTTTTATCGAGTTTTTTATTCTGTTAGGCATAATTTATATCGCATATTTTTTAGCTAAATTTCTTCGCAGCATTTTGAAAGCCTCACTATTGGTTGGAGTTTTCGTTCTCTTCGTGCGTAATCCATTTTGCTCATGTTTTCTTTTGCTGTATCTCTTCGAAGCAGTTAAACTTGACGCTGAGCAGAAGCCTTTTTATATTATAAATTTACTCTGCTGACAAATTTTGACGCTTCAGGTTTAGCTATCGGTTGGTATCCAAGTTACGGTAAGCCCTGATGCTTTCCGGTGAGTTTTTTCTCCTGAACTATATCTCCTTAGTGCTGCTCAACGTTTAACCAATTCCCAACTGATATTCGCGCCTTATCTTGCAGCGGGGATAATTACTCTCGCAAAACTTATGGCTGCTCCAACTTGCGTTTCATTAATGGAAGTTCAAGCTACAGGGATGAGACCTACAGTATTTTACGGCAAAACCTATAGTGGGAACCAGAACAATGAAAAGCTTAATCACAAAATTACTACCGTCAATTTTTAAGGCTAGCCCTGTAGTTCTAGAGTATAGGCTCAAAAGTTGAAATACTGTATTTTCTGATGCCCACTTCGCTTAAAGAGGTAGTTAGTTCGGCGCTGTTTGATGCCAGCCAACATCAATGAAAAGTAAAGGGGAATTCTTCACTTTAGACGAGCCAGTCTATTTTCTTTATTTATGGTCAGATTTTATGAAACTTGCACAGTATACGTAAAATGATTTTCCAGAACATTTTATTCATGCAAAGTTTTTCATTTTCGCAATAGTTTTTGAGATATTAAACTTTGAAGTTCCCATTGTTTTCCTATGGGAGAAAATAGCAGATGTTATCACAGGCTTGCTAGCGACCTAAAAGGAGCCTAACCTAACCTTGCTTAACCTAACCTTACCTAACCTAACCTAAACTTACCTAATCCAACCCTAATTTCTCTTATATGGGATCGCTCGGTATTTTCTCCCATAGAAAAACAATGGGAACTTCAAAGCCATATATCTCAAAAGCTAAGCATTTGCGACAAAAACGTTATTCATGTAAATTGTCTTAAATTAACCCAATTTACATACTGAACACAATGAAAATCATGTGTAAGTGAAAGTAAAATAATACCGAAAGTTTAATGTCAACATAACTTAAAAACTACTGCGAAAATCGAAAAACCTAAACGAATAAAATGTTCTTAAAAATCATTTTTACGTATACTGTGCAAGTTTCGAAACAATCTGACCATGAATAAGGAAAATAGACTGGCTCGTCTAAAGTAAAGAATTGCCAAGTAAAGAGCCCAGGGTGAACACTCTTCCATTGATAGTCGCCACCCGGTGCTTTTCAATGCTTATCATCTGAAGGTTGTGCTTTCCAATGGTTATGATGCTACATTATTATGGAGTTTTTTATCCTGTCATGCATTGTCTCAAAGTCAGATCAAGAAAATGCGCGCTGAGACTCCAGCTCAGGATAGAAAAATCTGATAACGCCTTACTCAAGGTGATCCGTAACGGGCCTGGTTACAAACTATCTAACATGTATAGCCGATGGCAGCGCATACTATTTCCAAGCAGGGGCCAAACAATGGGCCGNGTTAATAATGATAGTATTAACTGATCTTAGTTTCTAATGCAACTTTAGTATTAAGCTGTCTCCTGTGTACCATTCCATATGTGTACCTAATAAAGCATATTATTATTATTATTATTATAATCTATTTTGCATTTTTTTTAGCTGCGTTTCTTCGTAGCAGATGAAACTTGAAGCGAACAGCTAGAAGCCATAATATTTTCAATTTACATTTTAGCCTAATTTTGATCTTGATGGTTCAACTAACTGCTGGTACCTATCCAGGATACATCAAGTACTGAGCATTACCGATGAATCCTTTTGATTGAACTATAGTTTCTTGGTGCTACACGATTTTTAAGCATTTCAAAGCTGCATGATATTCGGGATTTTACGTGCAGGAGGAAAGTTTTTCTCTCGCAAAGTCATGGCGGCACAACTTTTGTTACTTTAATGACAGATCAAGCTCACAGGTATGAAGCATAATTTTTGCAACAAAAACCTATAACGTGAGCCCGAACGCTAAAATGTTTCATTTCAAAATAATTCCCGCCATTTTTTGACGGCTGAGCACTTCATTGTGAGATATAAAGAAGTCTAATGTTTCTTTACTTTTTTGTTTATTACTGGGTTATCTGCCTATTTTGTTTGAACTGAAAGAAAACAGATACGTGAAAATTGGTATAGGTTACAGGGATCTAGTTAAGAATAAGCACCCCTGCATGACCTTGTTAAGAAAAAGCACCCCAGTAGTTTTCCTGTACCCGTGCTACATTCTGTAGGTTAGGTTAGGTTAGGTTAGACCTAAATAGACCTAATTTGTTTGTATTATTCATTCAATTAACCTTGTTAAGAATACGCACCCCAGTAACGTCTGGGGTGCGTATTCTTAACAAGATCCGGTTACAAATGTTGGTAAAAGAATTCGGTAACATTATACGTATCTGAATGCACTTCTTGCATTGCCAACGTTGAAATTGAAGCACTGCAGATATCTGAAGCGTTCTATAGCACTCACACGTAATGTGATTCTTAGTATTTTCTTATCAAATATTATTATGAAACAGAAATAGTATGTTGGGAGAGAAAACTAAATCTTATTTGTGCTTAGTATTGAGCAACTGCTTGTCTCTCCTTCAGTTACTTATAACAATTCCGTGACGCTTTCATTAATGTTAGATAGGGGAAATTAGGGCATTTTAGGGTATTTTTAATATGACCTAGGAAGGACCAATGGGGGAAGAAGAAGTAGTAAAATTCAATTTGAAGCCTCCGCTCTCAGGTCGTATGTAGAAGATTCATTGACTGACTTGGGTATTTTTGACTATTTGTATCATCATAATCTAGTTACAAAGATTTTGTTCTGTGAAATTTTCCCAGGTTCTTTCACTATTAGATAGGAGAAAATTGGGGTGATACGGGTGTGAGACATCACTGCAGAACATATTGTTTTCATTCTGTAAAATTTCCACAAGCTCCAGGTACTGTAGTTGTTCCAATTTAATTTCAATCGTCGACAAAACAGCTCTCCGCTGAGTTAAAACAGTTCGACTAATATGATATCCTGTGTATCCATGATACCGAAACGAAATTAATGCAATGAGTAATGATTCATGTCCTGCAAAGAGCAGTTACTTTTTTCCGTGTTAGAGAAAGAGAAGAATAGCTTCACAGCTCGATCAGCATATGCGCGAAGTCGAGGACGCTTATCTATTGTTCCTTTGACTTTGCAGTTGTGTCTCTTCTTACGGCTGAGCTACTGATGCAGATTCCATGCTATGATCGGAATAGGACTAGTGCACTAGTAATACATGCAATATAATAGGAATCAATGTATATTTATCTAGTTGTTTATTTATTTATCTGCACATTTCATGTCATGTTTTAATAATTGTTTCCCAGCTTGTAGCTCTTCGGTTGTAGGAATTTTTGACGTCAGTAGCATATGTATAGTCCCCAATGGCCTCTCCAGTGGTATGTAAGATACTGCTGAGTGCGGCTACCTGCTGGTGATCTGGTCAATTCCATAATTGAGAGAGCTTCCAGTTTTGCTCTATTGCCTGGCAGCTATATAAAACTGTAAAATTCTAACAACGAAAAATGACGGCGCTCTTCTCATGTCGTACTTGGCATGAAAACGACGGTGCAGTATGCGGCGGGTACATTAATAGACTTTAAAATTTGCAAACGAACCTCCAGCCACGACATGAGTTACTTCCACGGCTATGCGCAAATGCGGCGGCGCTGACTGCCACGCTCCTATTTTCTCTTCGGACTAATCCGACATCGATCACAGATGTAAATTTTGCAGCTTTTTAAAATTTGGTGTTGACGTTCCTTTCATAACAGAAGTACGGCTCGATACTATCCATATCTCAATTGTCACTGAATACTGAAATGTGACAGACAACGTTATAAACAGTAAAGCACTGTTAATGGAATCGTTTGCCGTCATTTTTTGTCGGTCGAGCCCACTGGTTTGATGTATTCCCTTATTGGACTGGTAAATCTTAACTGATAAATAAACTCACGGAATAGCCTTTCCAGCGCTCTGCTCAATAAGAGCTTCAGAGTCCTTCTAAACTGAACCTACAACCCAACTACTGCGTAGTTGCCATCGTGCTTCTCCGACAAACTTACGTCAGATTGCAGCACTCCTACAGCGGGCCCCGATCCCAGGAAATAGAACAAAACTAATATTATTATTAATTACCTCCGCCAAGGAGGTTATGTTTTCGTCGTGTTTGTCTGTCTTTCTTTCTGTCTGTCTGTCTGTCTGTCACCAAGATAACTCAAAAAGTTGAGAACCGATTTGGATGAAATTCACAGGGATTGTTAGGCATGTTATGAGTAACAGATGATTAACTTTTGGTGAAGATATGTCCATCCGTTTCTTTGTTTGTTTGTCTGCCTCATTTTTCTCACTGCCATAGCTCAAAAATTTATGGATGGATTTTTATGAAATTGACATGAGTTGTTAAGTACATAACAAAGAGTATATGACCGAATTTTGGTAATGATCCGCTTGTTCGTTCGTTTGTCACTGTTTTTTTTTCAATTTTATGCTTGTTAGCACAATAACTCAAAAAATAATGAATGGATCCTAATGAAATTTAAAGGGGTTGTTAGTAATGTTAAAAGACATAAATAATTAAATTTTGGTGCAGATCGGTACGTTCATTTGTACGTTTGACTCATATTTGTCATAAAGTTTGTTAGCAGTATAATTCAAAAAGTTATGAGCGTATCTTCAAGAAAATTGCACAAGCTGTAATTACTATAATAAGACACAAGTGATTCAATTTTGGAGTTAATACAAAGAGATTTATGATTTCAGAGACAATTTGAAATTTTTGCTACCGTTGCCTCGCTTGGCGGAGGTATGCGCTCTCGGAGTGCTCTAGTATTATTGTTAAAACTTCATGCTTGAGCTCCTACGGACAGGTAATACAACCCAATTGAAGCATCTTGCCACACCGGGAAGCTCAAGATGCTGCTAAAGGAAATCAAGCAAAAAACCATTAACAGCTGACTTTAAATGCCTGCAGGCCGATGCCTGTAACAAATTCCGAACCTTAGCCGACCTTAGTTTGTTGTACTTAAACAAGAGGTGCCCTACGGGAAGTCCAAAGCTTATAAATATTCCGAGGTGTTTACTGTAATTTGGTACCTTAAATTATTAAAAACCAGCCTAAAATTATTCCCTGGTCGGAATTATTCACATATCCTATGTAACGTAAAAAAACTAGTCCACACTGAGAGCGCAGTCCTCCACCAAGTAAGACAAGGTTAAGGAAAAATTCATATTGGTCCTGAAACCATTACCGCATGTTTATCATTATCAAAGTTTGGTCAATTGCTCGTAGTAATATCCTAACAACCCCTGGAAATTTCACGAAGAAGCTTCCATGGATTTTCGAGATATGTTGCAAATAAATAGAAGCAAACAAACGGTTGAAAGGATCTTCATCAAGAGTTAATCATCTGTTTATCCTAACAAGCCTAACAATTTCTGTGGATATACATTAAATCGTAAAGATCCGTCAATAATAGTTTTATTGATTTCGGTGATATACAGACAAATTGGACCAAACCATTACCTCCTTGCGAAGGTAATTATGATGATTGACCCCCTCAAACGAAGTTCATTTTTATTGCAAGGTTATGCGGTTATGACTGCTTCATTCATTATTTAAACAACCGAAGTACACAAAGTTACACGGTTACGACCGCTGCATTGATTATTAAGTAACCGTAGTACACAAAAGAATCAGCTCTGCAACGTATGAGACATTGGCATGCATATCACTGCCGGCTACTGACCTTCACTAATTAACAAAACCTCGTTGAAAAGCGCGATGGCGATCACATTTGGAAGTTGAAGGGAGATGAGACTAATTTTAATATGGACATGCGACTCGCTGAAGAGCAATTGTACAGTTGATTGTGAACAGAACGGCACATATATGAAGTTCCATCTCTTCGACACCCTTTGCTTCTTTCGTTTATGGTGAGACTATTGCTGCTATTATTAGCTCCACCATAAAGCTCATGTTTTTGCTGTGCTTGTCAGTTATTCTGTGTGTCTGTCTCCAATCTCCAAGACAGCTGAAAAAATTAAGAACGGATCTTCATGAAATATGCAGGGATTGTTAGGCACGCTACAAGGAACAAGTGATTAACTTTTAGTGAAGATCCGTTTAAGAGATTGCTTGTCAGACTCCTATTTTTTGCAATTTAGCTTAGAAATTTCTAGAAGGATCTTCATCGAATTTCCAGAAATAATATTGTGGTGATGTCACTAGGAGCAATTGACCAAATTTTTTGTCGTGATGTTTATGTACATTTATCTCTTGAATTTTATGTTTTGTTTATTCATACATTTGTGATTGGCATAACCGTAAATTTATAAACAGAAATTCATGAAAATCACAGGCATTTTAGAAAAGGTAGCATACAAAATTTTGGTGATGATCAAATAGACATATGGCATCAGGGCTCCTGGACTCTTTCGGTAACATTGCTTTGATTGGCGAAGACCTGCATGCCATGAGTACTTCTCTAGCTCTTGTTATTGCTTTTCTATATTAAAATTCAACTCGTCCTGTGTCTTCGCTGCGTATATGAAAGAAAACTCGGGACATATGACAGTCGCTTCCATAGGAATCGGTAGCAGGACACGAATCCTGCATGTTTTACTTCTGACGAAGAAACTTGAGTCTCCGGGTTGACCACATCGTGCTATTTTTTGCTATTATTTAGAAATTTACGCACATGATCACATGAAAATGTATACAAGAATAATTTTTATGATGGCACCCGCATTTTAATTAGTATTCAACGTTTATTTTTACTAGTGTATCAAGAATTTACTAGAGTCACCGTCTTACAACTTGTGTGGCGGTACTTGGCAACTACACAGGTCACGTGATTTCACGTTCTCTATCATGGAGTATTTTCTTATAGAAAATGTAATTCCTTCAATGCAATAGTGACTTATGTGCACTATTATCTTTCTTTTGTTTATCTTTTATTAATAATAATTTGACTCTTGATGCACTTCATTTATCGAAACTTAAATTTATTTATGAATATGATTCAACATCAGCTGATGCATGGCCCTCTCTCATGTTCATGCTAGAGACTCGCATAACCGACGCAAAACATCAGTCGGTACTTTCATTTTTAGGGCCATAAAACCATCGTTTGCAGCGGCCTTTAGGTAGAAAATTTCCTGCCTGATTTGGAACATTTTTCAACGTTCGTAGGCATGTATGATCCGGGTCCGAGACCTTCATGATAATTATTAAGGAACAATTCTTTTGATTTGTAGAATTTCTACAAGTTCCTTCAGCATTAGATAGAAGAAAATTGAGATGATATCAGTCCGAGATATTACTGAAGAACATTGCTTTTCTTCTGTGGTCCATCAACAGATTCCAGCTAGTTCTTATTAATCGTTCGGTATTAGTCGGTGCAGCTTCTGTCCAGCCTGTCAGTGGAAGCTAGACTGCAGCTGTGCTTGCTTGTATTGTCCACAAAGCGTCATATTTTCAAAGCTTTTTCATGCATCGCAGCTCAAACTGAACGGAGCAGCACTTCTGACGAAGACCGTTTGACATTTTACCGCATGTTTGGATATCTCCATGGTGGCGCTACTATAGAGCTCTCCATGGTCAGCTCGAAAGATTTTTACTTCCGCCAAGGAGGTTATGTTTTCGTCGTGTTTGTCTGTCTTTCTTTCTGTCTGTCACCAAGATAACTCAAAAAGTTATGAACCGATTTGGATGAAATTTACAGGGGTTGTTAGGTATGTTAAGAAAAACAGATGATTAACTTTTGGTGAAGATATGTCCATCCGTTTGTTTGTCCGCCTCATTTTTCTCAATGCTTCAACTCAATAAGTTATTAATGGAATTTGCTAAAATTAACATGAATTGTTAGGTATATAACAAAGAGTATATGACTAAAATTTTATAATGATACGTTTGCTCGTTCATTCGTTTGTCACTGTTTTCAATTTTATGCTTTTTAGCCCAATAACTCAAAAAATAATGAATGGATCTTTATGAAATTTATAGGGTTTGTTAATAATATAAAAGTACATAGATGATTGAATTTTGGTGCAGATCGGTTTGTATGTTTGACTCATGTTTGTCATTACGTTTGTTAACAGTATAACTCAAAAAGTCAGGAACGGATCTTCAAGAAAATTGCACAAGCTGTTATTACTATCAAACGGCACAAATGATTAGAATTTGGAGTTTATACAAAAAAATTATGGTTTCAAAGCCAATTTGAATTTTTTGCAACCGTTGCCTCACTTGGCGGAGGTATTCGCTCTCAGAGTGCTCTAGTTATGTACTGCAATAGACTTTGCGATGAGTGAAAACAGTGGAGTGACTTGGAATTCCATTTTTGTTTTCTTCAATTTGTACTCAGGCTTACACTTGCAGCTGTCATGCAAACTGCAGATTAACCCGTCGAGGCACGACTTACCCGAATCTTCATTCAGGTGCCCTGGCTCCGATTGGTTCATTCAAATTTTAAGCATTGACACTTAATCCTTTACCTGCGAGACTTGCATGAATGTAGCGTTACCCTGTACCTAATATGGAAATTTTAGTCGGCTCAGCCTAATCGGGCTGCTGCTAGCACCTGCAACGAGATTCAGATCGGTGAACCTGGAATTCAGAATTCCTGTCTGCATGTTTAGAGGTTAGGTCAAGTCGTTTTGGCTTAGACTGACTTTGACGACCCAATTGAACGCGGCCTTATTCTCATTAACTACAATCCCATAAGTGGTGTCCCACCGAAGACAAGTTATATTCATCGTAATGTTCTCCAGCTCGTCCCATTTAAAGGAATTCGATATTCACCTTCAATTGAGTATTCTGTTTTAGTCTCTGCAAAGCAAGTCGGTGATATTTTCCGAGATATTACATTGAATACAGCAGCACTTTGTTGTCAGGCATTCAATTTCATATTTTCAAACTTGGCTGAAAAGTCTCTACCAGTTGAGCGTTCAAAGAGATCAATTGGATAACATAGACGATATTGTCATGTTATGAGTGCTGTGCAACTTATTGTTGATGCCCTCATGTAGTGAGTGTGAACAATCTGGATTTCTACAAAAATTTTTACTTTTCGGAATCGGTGGTATTACACCGATAATTTCCTATAAATCATGCATTGTTATACACATTCATGAAGCTCTAAATCTGAGTCTTTCTCTTGGTTGTGCCCTGAGAAATTGAATCCCACTTGTCCCTCATTCAGAACCCTTTCAAATTTTCGAGTAGAACCATAAAAGGTACATACTACTATAATTTTGATTAATATCATTACTACAAATCATGGATAAAAGATACTATAGCTTAGCTATTTGCTGTATATAATCAAGTAGAAAGAAATATGTTCAATGCTCATAAGGAATATATTGTTATTTATATAAAGAACATGCGACATGGCTGACTACACAAGAAGTGAGGAAGTCAGCTACGCACTAATTTCTCCCGGTCGACGAACCGGCGCTGTCCTCGACCAATCGCAGTTCTGCCAGGTTGTTTTCACTAACTGATGTAGTCAGAGTGATTGATACCCATATATTTCGTTTACCGTACGAAATCTATGCATATTATGGTAATTTCAGTTTCAATTGGCACTAAGAAACATGCATGTCGACCACCAAGATAGGTTTTGTTAATTAAAGATAAAAAGAAAAAAAGGCAAGCGTGGAAGTTACCATTTTCTAATTAATCTTGCGCTGTTGGGGCTATCTGCCCGGCAGGTGCCATTACGGTTCAGGGAGGCGCTGTTTGGCAAGAGCGCCGCTGCACCAGCTCCTTTGGATAAAAATCATTCCAGACATGAATTGTATCTCGATGCTGCCTTTGGTAATCACAGAGGCTTCCACATACCTGTGTTCTTCGAACAACAAAACTTCTCGATCTTCTAGATGTGTGACATGGAGCCTCTTCAGAAAATAGTTCTTTATTTTGGAGCATCAATCCATCTACTATATTTAAAAAGAAAAACCAAGTCTATCTTTCACATTCTTTTCGGAAAGCAAAAGATTCTGTGCAGCTCTCCTATACTTGAGGCCCTATTTAGCAAGGCGTAGTCTCACGCTGCGAGATATACGTTCTCTCTTGTAGTTTTCCACTCCTCGATAAGCTGTGGGCTGGTAGGTCGCCATGCGACACTTTAACTATGACCACATTACGACCAGGTCTTGGTGTTCATTTAGCCACCTTGTTGCCCAGGTCACATTTTCCATTAACTATGTCTTTTTATCGAAATATTTAAAGTTGTAGAAGAACTGTTGCTCATGATACTATTTTCTTCATGACCATTTCTTGACGCGTTAAAATTCTTTGTAATGAGCAACAATCACAGAACGTTTATATTTGAAAAGTGTCGTGATAATTTTGATAATTTCAATGATTTTGTCCGTGACAATATTTCACTCTCTCAAGAAAGCAAAAAATTGCTTTGAGAATATGTGCATTTTTTCGTATTCACAAGATGACTTTGCGAGTGATTTTTTTTAATCTATATGCTAACTTCATTTCATTTCGCAATGTATCTACGAATTCGTAATATAGTACTAAATATTCGATCCGATAATAGGAAATACTGTTGAACCCTTTAACAATAAATGACACAACCCGACAAAAGCGAGTTAAGGTGCGAATCCATTTGGGACAAATGCCATTACCAGGTAGGTATTTTAACCTCTCCTTTACCCTACAAAAGTAGGTTGTTCACTTCAGTCACGCGTACTGTACGTCTCAGTATGTGATATTTGAGTTAAAATATTCGAAACGACACGGCGGCCTGTAATGGCAGTCGTCGCATGGCCGCTCCTTGTGGCAGTCCACGTGACAGGAGACCTGCCCCTGTATCTAGGGTGGGGGCCTCACCGTCCCCATCGCCTTCTCAGGCACCGAAGATGTAACATCGATACTGCAGGATTTTCCTATCTATGCAAAGTGCTGCTTTCTTAGATGGTCCCTACATCCATAGTTCAATGAGAGAAATCTCGTTAAGTCCACTGTTGATTTTTTGATAGGCTGTGGATAAGCTTCCTGAAGGAAATGGAGGATTATAAAAAGCAAAAATGTGTTTTTATTCACGAATAAGCTGCATATGAATTGCCTGGACCGAAGAAAACCTCACAAATGTAGCGTAAGCAACAGAAATTCGCGAGCAGTGCTGCGATTGCCGCCGATCAGGAAGAAATATAAATCACAACCAAAGAATAAGTAAAATTTCGATTTGATACTGAAAATGTTACGCATTCCATTTAGTCCGTGAAGCAAGCTCAGTTTCTTACTGGTGCTGTAAACGATAAAAAGCGTAACGTTGCTCTTGTGATACCTTAATAAAACTTCAAGTTGTCAGATGTGAACTGGAGCAAAGGTGCAAATAGAACATGGCCACGTGACGTGGAATTAAAACTATAGGCTTACAGCAAAACGATAACATTGGTGTCAGGGATTGTTGACCTGATAACTAATACGAATAGTTAAGTCTTGATACGAACCCCATTACTGCACAAAAAGACATTAGGTACAGACATTATGCAAATGAAATTAGGTATAGTTTTAATTTTAAGATATACGATGAACCATCCAGCTGTAAGCATTGCCCATAATTCACTAAATTTATAATTCATACCACAACCGTTCTTATACGGTGTAAAGAGTTATGTTTCCAGCTGAGTAATACCAGATGGAATAGAGACTGAAAACTGCTGGACGTGTCTTTTGGTTATTGATCATGAAGTAGCTTAACGTGCAACGAGGCAAAGATTATACGTTGCGCCTCGTGTATAGCACCCCCGCTTTCTGTGTCGTGTTAGCTTTGTGGTGGCAAAAGCTGTGTTAATTTTAATGAGACTGTTTCGAAACCGACAATCGCGTATAATTTTTTTTTTTTATCAGGACAAAATCTCTTTTACAGTCGCAGAGAATACAAGTAAGTCAGTCATATGCCAAGTAATATATATACACGTAAGTTTTACTGAATAGTTTAATACAAATTACAGTCGCCTCAATTTAGTTGTCTAATACTTCCCCTGGAATGACATCAACGCATTCAATCTATAGTACCTTAAACCTATGGACTTTCAGTATATTCTCAGTGTCCCCAAAAGGAAGTATGTCATCAAGAACATTTGTGTAGTATTTATGCATGTTAACACTTGCACGTCCCCCATTTGACCGACGTATTTCAGTACAGTCAGTTGCATTCTACAATAGTCCGACAATAGAGCTAACACAAAATTTCACCCGCTGAACATGTTGGCATAGACCCGGGAGGGGGGGAGATGTGTGCATGCTACCACCCGCGGGCCACGTCCAGCCCGTTACACTAATTAATCCGGTC
The DNA here is from genome assembly GCA_001587735.2 of Parhyale hawaiensis. NCBI lineage: Eukaryota > Metazoa > Arthropoda > Malacostraca > Amphipoda > Hyalidae > Parhyale > Parhyale hawaiensis. The sequence continues at coordinate 54,715 of LQNS02001159.1, read as the reverse complement.
CGCCAAATATTTAAGGCTCATCGATGTACTAATCCATGTCAGGCGCTAGTTGCACAATTTTTCTAAAATTTTATAAATGCAGCTGAGATTTTATATTTTTTTGACTAAACACTTGTCGCTCTAAAAGTGTACGTAAGGTTTAACACTGTATACATATAGGCATTTTTTTATGTTTCTGTTTGATGCGTGTGCATTGAGTGCTAGTCCGGCCCGTCTGTCAATATCTGTCCACGTGACCTATGAGTCATAAAGTTTCCATACCTCTGCCCTAGGCCACGGATTCCTCAACTTTTCCAAGCTCATATCCCAATAGGTGCAGGTGGGTTCCTCTACAGCGCCCTGCTGCTCCGAGTACACGCATCCCAAACCGCCTCTTTTTCCTTCATTAAGTTCACAATGCTCAACTGTTGTTGCGCTGTTGTAATTAGGCTACGTTACGTCCCAACGAAAGTCTTTTTGATAATTAAAGTAAACAGCCTCACCTCAGTCGAGGGTTACAGGGTTAATGCCAGTCGGTAGCCTCCCTACCCTAGTCCCCAGCTCCGCAGTTGGGAAGCGGGACTCTAAAACCCACTTTGGCCAGACCTGCTCATGGAAAGCTTGGTAAGATTTAGTGCTGTATATTTTATCATAGCGTAGTTCATACTGAGGCCGACTAACTTTTCCCTACCAGTGAATGAATTTCTTCATGAGAAAGGAACTTTTTGTCGTGGGCTCGAAGTAATACTTGTTTCTGAACCAGGCTTCACGTGTTCCCCTTGGTTGTGGTGCCAGAAAAGCGTAGATACGTGTTAAGTTTACAATTAAAAATCGACACTTTATAGCTACCAAGTGGAATGTTTTCACGCTTCTGAAGTCCCATCGATATCAAGCTTATATTCAGGAAGCTGCAGCTGATACTCGTGTAGACCTTAATGAAGGTTCAACCGATAGCCCATTGAATGTGTTCTCACAGCTCATTCTCTGCACGCGTTGCTGTATTGTGTTAATATAAAATGTGAACGTCCTTTTTAGTTCTAATTCATTGAAAATTTGAAGAGATACAGACTTTGCTGCTGACTCTTGCGTCTACCAACTGACTTGATGGCTAATATTCTATCAGAAGGGGTTACCTGTGTATTGCGGCTCCGCTCGGTAGTGAAAATAACAAGCGTGTGTCTATTCATTACTATACTTCATTAGCGTACCTTGGTTACTATATTATCACCACCTGCCCCACTAAATACTATGTTTAAAGCAATCACACTGAAACTACTTTGGTCAGTATATGAGTCTGTAGACTTTACCTATACGCTTTAAAAAACAATCGCATAAAGTTAATATTTCAAGGCATCATTCTTTGCGTTGAATTCTCACGAGATAACTGCCACTCAATAGGGAGCGATGGCACACTGAGAACGTTGGGTAGTATTGTTGATTCAGTTCCTTTCCAACATATAACAAGTGTCTTATAAGTTAGAAGAACATTTGACGAAGGATCTGTTACTGTCATTGGATGGAGGGGGGGGGGGAATTAAAACGAATGTTGACGCTCAGAAACTCAGCACTGCAGCGAGCGAGCATGAACGTCATTATAGCGCAGATTGCTTCATGTACAAACTGCAAGCAACCAACTTAGAAAAACGCTGGAGCAGCGAGCTTCTTGAGATTTGAGACAGAATGGAAACAATAAATAATAATTGTGACCTATTTAAAGAGTTGGATATTTCTGTCACAAGAACAAAGGCTGCTTACTGGAAAGCTCCAGAGCAAAGTGGGAGGGGCTCCCTGGCCGGGGGGCGGCCAGGAGGGGGGCTATCCTGGGCCACGTTGAGGAAGCGACAGGCACGTTGTGCTGAGTGTGACTGGCACTGTCACGTGTTGTGCCGCCTGTGGTGGTGATGGTCTACTACTGTAAATGGTGACAGCGGCACTACTGGTGGTGGTGCCAGTACTGTTACAGATACATATTTGTTGTTACGATATTGGACTGCTTGTGGTTGTCACGTTAAATCTTTAAATCTCTAAATGCCGAAGTTGTTTTGAAACACCTGATATCCATTCTATATTATTTTACCTTGAATTTAAATTGTTATGCAACTCTGCTTCCCCTAGTTAAACTAACCTGAGTAAGTTTCAAATTGATCGCCGTCGCTATCACTGCTCAGCCTACTGCTAGGGCAGCCACCGACTTTTAGCTGCCACTGCGGCACAGCACTGCCTTCCATCACAACAGTCGAAGATAGAGAAAAATACTGTAAAAATCCACATAGTTACGATATAGAGCCCCACTGCCGCGTACTCTACCGCGGGGTGTAACGTTCTATTCTTCAGCCGCATTAGTGCCTGGTATTTACCGTATTCTGCTCGTTCCCTAGTGCCTAGTTACAGCTTTCCGCAGTTCCTGCTGACGAGGTTAGTTTTGTAAAGTTAGGTAGGCTCTCAATACTTCCCCTTCGGTTTCGGGAGGTGGGCTGCTGATCGAGGTGGCCGACCTATTCTCGCTAGATTTCTACCTTCTTGTTTTTCGTTTCCTTCCCCTGCGCAGCGGAGCTGAGCGCAAGCGTTCAGCCGTGCCTGGAGGTTGGAGATGCACAACTTGCGCCTTTTTCCTGTCAGTAGAACACTGACCACTCAGAATCTGAGATCTACCCGCCGAAAAGCCGACCTCACGTCCTAGTGGCGCGATGTAGACATTGTGTCCCTGATGCGCTAGTAAAGTTTGTACTACTACTTTTCTGCTCGTGGCTTGGTAGTATATAACTCTATAAACAGAGACTCCTGAAACTGGGAAAACCATGAGACACGTAGACTGAATAAAGAACCACCTGTCGTGAGTTGTAGCAAAAGCCGATACCTTAATGAGCGACGGGCAAAATGTTGTAAAAAAAACTAAATTGGTAGTATATTCAACTGCACAATTTCACGTATTCGTGTTGTGTTTCCCAAAGAAAATGTAATATGAATTTAAGAGAAACAAGCAGGCTGTGGAGCTCATAAGCAGGAAGCTAGTACTGCTCCAGCAGCTGAGACAGTATGTAGTCTACTTTTTGGGAAATTCGCTTTAGTGCGCTGTTCCAAAGAGATGCTTTGGAGATCTTCCTAGCTTGTATTTCACAGTGATCGGAGCAAGTAATGTGTTCAAACTTGGAGCTAATTACTTTTGCGATAGTGGCCACCGCCAACCTGTGTTGACATGCGCACATCGAATTTGAAGAGAGCGGGGCAGAATGGCTACAATGTCCATTTTCCAACCTGTCCTGATGTTCTCTTTGGAAGCATGGCACAGATAACTAGAGCACTATGAAAGCGCATACCTTCGCCAAGAAAGGTAAAGGTAATGAAAAATTTAAATTGCTTCTGAAGCTATGATTTCCTTCGTATCAGCACTAAAATCTAATCATTTGCGACTTTGGATAGTATTAACAACGTCTGTAAGCTTTCTGAAGATCCATTATAACTTTTAGAGTTAATGCTGCTAACAAACATTCTCACAAGCATTAGTCAAACACACAAGGAGGCCAACCTATCGTCACCAAAATTTAATCTTGTACATCTTTCAACAAATCTTTCAACATTACTAACAATGCATGTACATTTGATGAAGATCCGTTCATAAGTTTTTGAGTTATTTTGCTGGCGAGTATAAAATCAAACACCTTGACAAACAAATGAGTGAATGGACCGATCATCATAAAAATTGGGTCATTCACTCTTCGTAATATACCTAACTACTCACGTGAATTTCATAAAAATCTGTTCATATATTTTTCAGTTATGGTGCTAAAAAAATAGGCCAACAAACAAATAAAAGAAAAGTATTTTCATCATATGTTAATCATCAGTTCCTCCTAACATACTGAACAATCCCAGTGAATTTCGTAAGAATTCGTCCATAACTTTTTGAATTTTGACAAACTGACTCGGTGAAACTCGGTGAAAACATAACCTCATTAGCGTAGTAATTACGCAGCATATTATAAATGCATAAATTTCCTCCTGTATGTATAAATTTATGCATATATCAATACGTAAATCAGCAAGCATACGTTGCCATTTATTAAATTTTTCAAACTAGTGTAGTAACGAGTAAAATATAGCGGTAAGGAAATGGCACTGCTACCCTTTTAGTGTTTAATCTTGTGATCGTAGTGCTGCTGCAGGAGGACTTGTGGCTCCCACAGGGGCTATATCCTGTTGTACTTTTTTAGAATGATTAAAATAAGCGCTGCCTATTCCACTTCCTGTTTTTTAAAGCAGCCCTTAATTACTACTCTACAAAAGAAAAATTTTCTAGAAAAAAAGAGAAAGAGAAAACTGTGACGAATATGCACTTCTGGCCGCAGGTGTAGATAGGATTCAAAGAAGTACATCTAAACAGCTACTCTCAAACAATATCGAAGAGAGTGGCAGTTTTAATAAGAGCAGATGAGAGTGGCAAGACAATTATTCTGCAGAGAGGGAGCACCGGTTAAATTACACGTTATTACATTAGAGCGAGACTAGGAACGAAGTGTTATCGGCCTTCGTTGCTTCAAACATCAATTTAACTCTCCGCTTACTTAATTTGAAGTTAACATGGCTTGTACTCTGTAATGATTTAACAGCATTTACATGTGCGTATATTCGAGGATCAAATTGCCTCCCATTTTATCCTCATTCAGGAAGAGAACGAGAAATAATGAAATAATCATATAAAAAAATATATTAATAAAGTCATCAATGAAAATGCATTGGTCTTTAATTATAATCTTTTGATACCTCGTTGCAACAAATCTATGCCAAGAAATTTTATCATGACCTTTTGGATAGTTTGTACACAAGTTCTTCTTGCTGTTTTAATTTTTCCAATCTTGACCCTTTAACATCCAAACTGCTTCTCACCGTATAAAAAGAAAGGAAGAAGGAAAGAAAGAAAGAAAGAAACATGATGTATTTTCTTTTATAGATGTGGTGCATAACAAATTTGGGGCAGAGCACCTTGAGGTATTCATTCTTATCAGAAACACCCTTAAAGCTAACAAATGGAGCACGAGTTACAATACGTTTGTGGATTTTTAACAATAGTCGGCGGAAACAGCACAACTGTTAGCATTTTCGAGGTAATTTAGTTAGTGTCAATGGAGAATGAGGAAACATGAGTCTAGCAGTTGTCAAAGCAGTGCACCACGCGTTAGTTATTTTGAGGTAAATTCAGCTGCGGTCTTTCCGACACATAGGTGAGCCGGTGTGTGTTCAGAAGCTGAGGCATTGCCGAGTGGGAAACTTCTATCGAATTGAGCTAAATTCGTTAGCTTTTATGAGTCCAAAAGTTCATTCGTAATCGTTGGTTCCGCTACTTTGGTTCTAGTTTGAGGGTAATCAGTATTGGATTAAAGCCTGAAACTCGCTCATGATTATAGTTTCAGAGAAACTAATCCCAGCGAGTTCCAGTTTATGTCGTTGGAACTGTCCCAACCGATGCCACCATTAATGAAAGCTGACCAAAGTCGGGAAATATTCCTAGCTTGTAGCGTCTACGGAAAATTACACCATTCACACGTTTCCAGGTGTCCAATTACGGAAAGTGTTAGTTTTTACCGACCTATGATCTAAGTATAAGAAGTTTATTGAAACGAGGTACAATGGTAAAAGACGTACAAACTAATGATGATTGACAATTATACATGATTCGGCACCACGTCCCTTGCCCATGGGAAGCTACGTTATAGATATTTCGCTAGACGTGTCCGAGAATTTGGTTGGGCATAAATTTAATCGCTTCACTGAAGATATTGGGCTGCTGCCAGGAGTTGGGTTGTGATAGAAAACGCTTGGGTCATTGCGACGCTCTGTTGTCTGTATCGCGCCACCTGCAGTCGGGGTAGATAGTCACTCTTTCCTGCGCATTGTTCAGTTGGACCTTAGTGTGGCATTTGGTTAGCGTCAGCCATCTGAGCTTATTGTACAAGATGGAATCGTTTGGCATAGGTAAGCGGTATTTGTCAATTAGTCGAGATTTTGTTCCTGAGCGAACGTGAAGTGTACCAGTGGACAATTGGTTGAGTGCATTCAAGAAAATGGCTTCAGACGTTTTCCAGGGTAGCATTTTTCGCCCATTGCTGTCCGTGCCATAAACTAGTAGCATGTCTTCGTATTTGGAGAACATTAAAGCGATGATCCCACTTTTGTAGCGGCGATTCGAACAGCTTGTCTGCGTGTTACAGTCTCCCAGTCCTTGAATAAAGACTTTCACAGATTAATGCACGGTGCTCTGCCTGGAGTGTGCGACTGGGCTCTTGCTCAAGGCCAGGGTTGTGTTTGGTGATAATGTAGTGGTTTGTAGATGCACTTTTGCTGCCTCTGCTGGAGTATATTTCCCATGTCTTTGTTTTCCTGTTTTTGAAAGTGACAGACAGCAGCCTCCGTGCATCTTCTTAGCATCGCTTTGGGCATCCTAAAGCCGCTTAGTGCTCCCTTTAGGATTTTATTACCTGCCCGTGGACGCTCAGGTTCTTAGTTTTATTATTGATGATAATAACCATCGTAAATACATACTTCACAAGACAGCGCGTTGAAGTCTACGGTTATATATCTCAATATTTAAGTTGTATTAACGACCAAGTTTCATATGTACCGTTATTAACGACCCTGTACTTCTGTTAGAATCTAAAGTTGAGAATAAGATTAATAACAAACTAGCTGCACCCGTAAAGCTTTCACGTTTTGGTGGAGGCTTTTCAGGTTTGACCCTGAAATTACGAGGTAATAAACAAATTTATCTAGTTTTATATTATACTAAACTGCAGGTGACCAGTTGCATCAGCATCACCATATTTTGTTGTCCTTTCGCAAAAGTCAGGTGATGTTTAGCTGGTCATAGATCGTGTGCTATGTAGTCCCGCTCTCTCCTGGCAGTGTGGGTCACAATCATCAGCTTCTTTGCTTTAAGAGGTAAATTCAACACCCTGCCTGTGCTGAAGGGAAACATGTACATATTTATGTAACGTAAAGTCCAATTGTATTTCCGTATCACCTCTAAATTCAACATTCCTGCATTCGAGCTTAAACTCGTCATCGTGAAACCCGTGATACTTTCACGGTCTGGCGAGGCCCTTCAGATGAACCACGGCAATGCCGCATGTACTAAACAACAACATCGATACTCTATGTATTCTTGCGACCAGTCTCTTCTCTTATAATAAACCCTATAAGCTGCCACGTCTAACGGGGCCCGTGCAATTCCCACCGTTGCAAAACGCAATTCAGATTCTAACTCATCTATCCTTTTATAATAAAACGCTTCGTGTATTTATTTATTTATTTCGTGTCTGCTCTTTAGGAAATATATAGGCGAAAATAGGCCAGGTTTCCGATTTTGTGATTGAGCTACTTTTTTTTTTTTGTAGATATCGATGATCAGGTTGTAGAAGATCGTGAATCCCTTTATCTGAATGCACTTCTTTCTTGAAACACTTCTTTAAATCGGAACTTTACAGGGTGTTTCAAAATTAGAGGTAAAATTTTTACTACAAGCAGAAAAACGGAAAATAAAGCAATTTTCAGGTGTGACAAACATTTCAAAACTCCTTCGTTTCCGAAAAATGACCTGAAATACCCAAGGGGGAAGTAACGCCCAATTTTTTTTTTTTTTTGTTTTTTGCTTATATATGTGCCGATTTGAAGAAAACTTGGTACAGATATGTAAAATGGAAAATAAATGTGGGTTAAATTCGTGTTTTTTGATTTTCCAATAGAAAACGAGATAGCCAAAGAAAACGGAAAATAGGGCTGGGGAAAAACTATCTAGTTCTACAGGTTTTGAGCTGCAGAGATAATTTTTGTCTCAAAGTAAGCGAAATTTGATTTTCGTCAAAGAGCTTGTGTTTTATGATCATCGAAGAATTTTTGAGAAAATTCAAACTAACTATAAACTTGATTTTTTCTAATTTTTTTTTTTAGAACTGCGCTGCTACTTTTCTCCTAATTCGACAATCATAAAACCCTAGCAGCCCTTGAATCAGAATCCGCTTAGTTTGAGACTAAAATCATCTCTGTAGCTCAAAAACTGTAGGACTAGATCGGTTTTCCCCAGCCCATTTTGCCGTTTTCTTTGAGTAGCTCGTTTTCTATGGCAAAGTGAAAAAACGCACGAGTCCAACCCACATTTATTTTCAATTTTACATATCTATGCCAAGTTTTGTTCAAATCGCCATATGAATAAACAAACAACGAGAAAAATAGGGGTACTCCCCCTTAAGTATTTCAGGTCGCCATTTCTCGAAAACCAAAGAGTTTTGAAATTTTGGTTACACCTGACAATCGCTTTTTTTTTCGTTGATCTACTTGGAATCAAATTTTTTCCTCTAATTTTGAAATACCCTGTATATGCAGCATCTGGAGTCTAATTCTATACTTTTTTCTCTCTAGTCACTACGCATAAATTCGGCAGATGATCAACGGAGCGCTGACGACGGGCAGTAGAGAATTAGTTCACGGGTAGTAGACAGTTAATTCTTCTAGCTTACTAGCTTTCTCTCAGAGAGCATATTTCGCTTCAGAGGCCAAAACTTCAGCACTTTAATGAAGCAGATATTAAAGTATGGAAGGCAGTATCAAGGACACGGTGGAATAACGTTGCATATAGACTGACCGGAATGGCATTCAAGCTTTTTGTATTGTTTTATTTAAGATTTTACTGTAGAAGACCCACGTTTGATTAGAAAAGAGAATATGGAACGTAAAAGGAGAATGAGACTACTACAGTCTCAAGAACGAAGACGAGCTACTAATGAAGCATTTATGCCAAACAGTGACAAGAAAGACTCGAAGTAGAAAGATTACAGAAGGGAATAAGAGCTGCTGATAAACGTGAGCGGGAAAATGTGGAAACAGTTAGTCAGAGAAGAGCGAAAATAATCGATTATTGCGTAATTTTTTTTTTTTACGCAGTGCCCACTAGTATTACACTAAAAGTCTGTGAACTTCATTCTTTTACTTGTGTCACGTTTATTTACTTGTGTCTTGTTGCACACCGTTGCTTTACTTTATGAAAGAAAAAAAATTGGAGGGATGAAGATTTGAATTGATTGTATCTGTGACACGGAAGTGGAACCTGGGCTCGGGCTGAGCCGTAAGAACGTGCACATTTAATTGAAAGGTGCTACGGGAAATGTAACTGGAATATGTAGCGTATAAATTGACTTTGCTCACAGAGTGAGTGTTGAATATTCATTAGAGAAGCTGAGAAGCTGCTTATGGTGACCAGTACGGGCAGGATGGACAGCCGAAAGCGTTTGGTCTATGACCAGCTGGATCACACCTGTGTTATGCAAAAGCTAAAAACGATCTTTATGACGACCCAACGGGTCACGGGTCGTCTAGTTTATACTTAGAAGTTCGCCCTCATAAACATATCTAAAAAGACCTTTCTCAGTGGCCGGGAATTACTTACACCCATGGTATCATAGATGCAACAGCTTCCCAAAGTTATTAAATCTCTAATTTCCTCCTATCTATTAATGACTAGAGTGTCTGTGCTGTCAAAAATGACAGCGAAGAATTTGAGACGATCCGTCTCCATTCAATATACCTTTGTCACTAATATGCTTCTGAAAGATGCGCTACAACAGAAGAGATAAGTACTCTCTCTTTCAATTCATGTAAGAAGCACAATCGTCTCCCACCATAGATTATTGTATGGGGAAAAAATTTTCATTAGAAAGCAGCACGCCTCAGTAAATTTGAATGAACTAGCGGGACCCTTGGAAATTACCCGATTAATTAGTACTCCTATAATTTAACCAATCTCGTCTTCTCTAAAGTTTGCCTGACGAACCCCGTCTACCGTAACACACCTCGTCTAGCGGACTCTAACCTCTCAGCTGTAAATCTTGTATACAACAGTACTGTACTTCTTGCATTGTTCTTCTATTTATGCATCACTTTCTAAGCTCTGTTCAGTGCCGTGCCTGTAACTTCTTCCACTCCTGGCTGATCAAAGAGGTCCTAATAGAGAGGAGCGCACCCACTCTATTTATCCTACGGGAGCGTTACGAGTAAACTTTTCCCTTAAACTGGCTGAGTGGCTTATCCAATCGGAGAGCGGCATTGCCTCACGCAGCCTAAATAGGAAGGAGTCCTGAGCTCAATTTTTTATAGCCTTTAACCATCGACGAAATTCCGAGCGGATGGAAGTATGTAAAGGAAACTTGTATCCTGTATACCATCTGATGATGAAAGTAACAGTGTGAGCCCTGGGATATAAATCTCCAAACACGATTGTCTTTGCAAAAATATTGAAGAACTGCATGTCTGTATCTTCCTTAATTATACGTGCTGACCACTGCCACTTCAGCCACTTTAAGGACTCCAAACGCCAGCTTCGATCACAAGACAAAACCATGTGTTTACTCTCCCAGAGAGTGCTTGGGCTTGCTCCTCCCATTAGAAGCTTCTTGTGGCTGATAGCCAGTTTTACGAAACAGTTGAATAACCTGCACGATACATGTACAAGACAGCTCTCGAAATTTGCTACCAAAATGTCTCCGCAAATTTTGGCAACGAGAAAAAAATAACGTTCATGACGAGGAGGAAACTTAAAAAGGGTTGGTATAGAAGATACCTAGGGCTATTTTTCTCGCCTTCTCGGGAGAATTTAAAATTTAAAATTTATTTGACGCGGATAATTGACGAAGGGCCTGAGGCCTGACACCTCCTCCTCCCCCTCCTGCTCGCGCTCCAGTAGAATCTTCACTCCAAGATCCAAACTACATATCTGGCTGGCCTATCAAGAACGTCGAGCGCCACAAGCATAGAAAACAATATGTTGTGAAAGAAATGAAAAGCGGTAGATGAGATACGAGTGAAATGATTTTCATGTCTTTGCTTTGAAATTTACTGAAATTTTGTCAAGAAGCGCTAAAGAAGATAGCTATTGTTGAACTTCGTTCCAGCAAAAATCAGAGCTTCTTACAAGTTTAATTTCCCCCTTTCCTATATTGAAAAACGTAATGTGCAGAGACACGGGCGTACTGATGGAGCCTCAAGTAGAATTATAAAATAGATTACCCTCTGTGTATCCATGATACCAAACCAGCCTACAGCACAACGAAGATTTGGAGTTGAAGTGAAATTAGTCGAGGCCGTGAAGATAGAGAATCAGCTTCGTCAAAAGGAACACGGTTAGCGGAAAAAAAAAATAATGTCTCCTACCGGAGAAAAATCATTGCCTCGTCCACCCTTCTTTGATTATCTTCTGAATTTGTACGTGCTAAATTGGAAACATATATATTGTTCGATATATGGAAAAAGTTGTAAAACTAGACTGCATGGTCGCGTTAAGAGAAGCTGTAATATCTCTATTTTTTCGATTCCAAGAAGTGTTTCAAGCAAGAAGTACATTAAGGGAAAGGGTAAGGAGCCAACTTTCGCCATCTTCTGCAACCTGGTCACCGATCTACATGAAAACGTAACCTAGATACAAAATCTGCAACCTGACCTTTTTTCGCTTATTTCTTTAAGAGCGCGACCCAAAACATACAAATATATAAACTTATAAACAAACAAACAAACGCCGGTGTTTAATATATTGGTGTTGATGAAGAGCGTGGCACAGAAGGTAGATACGTACTGGCGTATTTATATATAGACTTGCTGCACTCGAGAATATTTCACTGTTGGGCGGAGCCTTTTATGTTGGACCATTGAATTATATGCCTATTCACTCTATAGCTAGTTGACAGCTACTTTGCAGCGTCTGACTCATAGATTCCACTCGGTACTCATCTTATCAATATTAACGCGTGTTGAATGAGGCCGAAGAAGTTATGGGAAAATTTCTTCGGAGGTTACACTTCTGTTACTATTTTGCCTGCATAGAATACGGTCCAGCTGACAACTTACTAGAGAAACTCAGATAAGCGCTCTTCTCTTCGATCTCGCTGATCAAAAATTGTATTCTTTCCCCTATTGACATGCAAGCAACGCACCAACAAACTGGGCGGTATTATTACACTGTAGAATATCACTGAAAACGTGAACTGCAGCTATATCATTGGTGCACAATGATGTGAATTCATGCGATCTTTTACGCTTCAGCGAAAAACTGTTTGTAAAAGGAAGCTCTCCAGTAAGAGAAAAATAAGTACAGGTGAAATCCTGGCGTTAGCCTCTGCTCTGCGCAGCTCTCCCACGCTCTGAAGAATATCTTACCTATTGCTTCGTTGATCAACTACTGCATTTCCACATCGTAAGCTCAGAGCCCAGTTTGGTGTTTTCATAAGAAAAGAAAGCAAAAACCAAATCCTTAACAATGCTAAGAGTTACTTCAGTCGCCTCCTTTGCTTGACTTTCAAAACTGATAGAACAAAGGAAATCTGTTCGATGTAGAGGCTTGCTTAGATCTGCCACCGGTTTCTGCCTGGCGTAATTTCTGTTGATATGTTATCAACGAAGGGTGAGAGGATCCCCAAAATATTTATTTTGTGCTATGCTTCCTTTGTTTGTTCTTTTCATGGGTCATAGAAAATAGGCAGATAAACAGTTGAATCAGTATTGAAGTATAAGCAAGTTGGTCTTAATTATATACACCGTTTAGTATAATGCACAAAGAAATATGCAGTACATAGGTTTTTGTTATGTTGCTTTGATTAGTGTACTCTGTCGTCCAAATCACAATTAGGAAATTGCAGTGACAGCTTTTTGCTAGTCATGCCTTTGGTTGTATATCTCTTGTACAAACGTCGATTCATTCAATTGCCTGGTCTGCCATTGAGCTGGAGCAGCGTCAGCAATTTCACAGTTCTTCTACAGAAAATAGTTGTGTCAGATCTGATTGTGTGCTACGCCTTGAAATCTTCACAATAGTGACGTCAAAAATACGTCACGCCACTGCGTGAATACCAAAGATTCCTCGCTGCGACAGTGGCATGAGGCAATTGTGACGTCATAGTTCTGGAAATTTAAGGGGGTAGCGCTTACACTCAAATTTGACACAACTTTCTTCTGTAAATGAACTGGGGTAATTTTTTATTGCTCGTAGCTAAACTAAATTTTACCATTCAAACTGGCTGGCAATTGCTGTCAATATATGCCCCACACCACAGCTTTATACAAGAAGAATTAGCCTGGACAAAAAAGTGGTTTATACCCGTAATTCAGGTGTTACTAAATATATGATTGAAGAGATAGAGGAGCAACGGTCTGTCATACAATGTTTTGTTTATAGTCACGTACCACTGGTACGAATAGGGGTAGGTGAACATCGATAAACATTCTAGCTATTAGTAAAGTAAACATGACTAGCATCCTCAGTTGAATATATGCGCGCTTTTTTGCTGTTACTAACTTGTAAATGTTGATGAGTGCGTATGACTGGCTAAACATTTCATTAGTAAGTGAAATCTCAGTAGCATCGTCCGTAGACTTGTTGACTCATTCTCTACCGTTGGAGAAGGTTACTAATTTAACACTAAAAATTTTTCTTCACGGATGCGTCACATCATGAATCACTGCGCAGTCCGGCGCTTAAATGCTGTTTTCTTTGAAGTTTTCTCTTTATAAAAGCTCTTTTTGAGAGATGTTCCTTCCATCATCCCACGCTTTGCTCTCTTTACCATAAGCGTTACCTCGGCCCTCCGCTGCATCTCAGTAGTCTACTCGTGACCGTGCAGTGTGGCCGCTACACTCCAGTTCTGTATTTTTACGGGACTGTGTAATTAACCTATACAAATCCTAGTTAGTAGTGTGGCCAACGCTAGCTTACTCCGCGCTTCCTATCATCATGTTCGTACAACTCCTTACTTCTGCTCTCCGTGAGTGTTGGGCCTCAAAAAAGTTGTGGCGATGTGAGACAGGGGGCGCTGCGCCACCTGTGGCGCGTGTGTACCTGTGCGGTGCTTCCCGTGACGTGTGTGCACCTGTACGGTGCAAAGTGCAACCTGCACCGTGTGTACCTGTGCAGGTAGTACTCCCTGCGGCTTGTACGTACGGTACATGTATGGTGAACTGTGCTCCCTGTGGCGTTTGTTTGCCTGTACAGTACGAAGTACTACCTGCACCGGGTGTACCTGTACAGTGTATAGCGTTCACTGTAGTGTGTGTAAGAATTGCACATCGCATAGCTGCTTGTAGCCGTACTATTTGCTGTATATGGTTCCTGTGTATCTAGAATTTATCCTAGGTATTCAGAATATCTTTCGTGCTAACTTCTTGATTCATTTTCCTATTCATTATTTTTTTTGTTTTCTTGTTCCTCATTTATTCGACTTGCGGTGCCCTTGTATATTGATTCATTATATTAACATCCTCGTGCATGGGTTCCACGATCAGGACAAGGAACTAAAGATTCGGAATGCCCCTGAATAATACTGCGCAGTTTAATGGCTTGTTGCTTGCAAAGCTGCCTGGTCTGTCTGCCTCCCTCTCAGTAAATTCGATGCGCGAACTGCCAAGATGTTGTTGCTTTCCTAAAGTTGAAACATAAGCACAAAACGTATCTGAAGCACCTCGTAGCCGTTACAGGGTACTGAGAGCATGCTCGACTGAGCGGTGAACTTAAGCCTTCAAAGCTTGACTTGTTCGAAACATCACGACGCAGGTGCACTAGTTATAACCCAATGTTTTGAGTGCCACGCATTGACTGTCTAAAGGCTACCATTCAGACTTCCAGAAACTCAAGCTTGTTCTCTAGCACGGAGTTTTCTCCGGCTCAATGTGAAGCTGTTTACTGTAACTTCTGACGCTTGCAACACGATTGAAAATGAGCAAGTTTAAGCTCTATTTTGGCATCCAGTAGAACATGTCCTGAATCTGACATTCTGATCGTAATACTTTAACTTCTTTAAGCTCATGACACGTAAATTAAGTAAAAGATCTACGAAGGTAAAGCGACAGATATTTGTGTCATCCCGGCCACGAAGAAGCTCGGAAAGAACGTCAGCGTTGAATAAATTCCTTCCTGCTACTATCTTCTGATTCATCGGACCACTCTTTATTCTACAACAGGGAATTTCTGAAACGTAGACAGTCATATGATCTCAGTTTCGAGATGACAATTTCTACGACATGCTTATTTCTTCTACATTTGTAGAACAATTTCACTAGTTAGTACCATAGCATATCGTGGAATTGGACAACTGAATTTATCGCAATTAGGTTTTATTGCATTTTCTGCTGCTAAGTCTCGATGGTGCCTGCCATTACCCGAATTCACGATAGATGGAGCTGCATAGAGCCTGCATTTCTGGAGTTTCTCAGTTTTGGAAAGTCTAAATTTTAGGAACTTTCTCCGTTTTAGGAGCTCTGCTGTAAACAATGAGCTAAGTATAATTTCTCCCTTAGTGCGAAATAGTGGCCGCGAAAATGAAGTATAAATGAACGTTCATGTATATATACTATAAGAATTTTCATGTTTTTGGGTTATTTTTTCTGCTATTTGGGGCCGTTGTCTCACTCTAAGTGTTACCTACAATTATCGTCAAGTAACATTTTGACTTCAGGATGGGTTGTTTATAAACGCACTTCATTACGTGACCTGAAAGCTCAAAGTAAAAGTCAGACACCAATCCTGTTTTTTTGTTTCGGTATTTCGTACTCTTATTTTCTATGTTTAAACCAGAAATTTTTCGAAAATTTTCTCTATATTGGATCGTCCTACTTGTCACATCTTCTCATAAAGGTTCATTATTTAATGGCACCCATGCCCACAGGACCCGCTGTCTCACCGTGTCATCGAGAAGCGCCGGAGGGACCGCATGAACAATTGCCTCGCCGACCTCAACAGGCTCATCCCTCCCTTCTACCTCAAGAAAGGCCGGGGCAGGGTCGAGAAGACTGAAATAATTGAAATGGCTATCAAGTACCTGAAACATTTACAGCAGCAGCAGCACGATTTTCGGGAGACCTGTAAGTTGCTAAACTTAGCAGTGTCATTTTTTTGGACACCAATTTTTGATACCAACTTATTATCAAATTAGAAGAGTGGTGACTTTTACAACCAGTTGAGATGGCTCAGTTGTTTTTTTATTAATACAAATGTGATGTACAATGGCTAAGTGCTAGAGTAATACTGTACCCTATGTGGTGTATGTGTACCTAAACGATACAAATTGTTAGCTGCGACGTGTTTACTTGTATGCTGTACAGTGTTTTCTGCGGCGTATGTGTATTTGCGCTCTGTACACATGTATACAATTCACCTCAAATCAAAATTTACTCTTCGTTTTCTCAATGCCGAACGGTTTGGAATACTCATTAGCTTTTCTATGTTCCGTTAGCTTTGGGTGTTACAGCTAGTAACAGTTGTTTTGCTCGTACCACTAGCAACGCCGAATTTGATAGTTTGTGCGAATGTTCTCCATAACCTGCACTCTAGAGTTTGATTGTAGTCGTTTTGTTATTGTTGCCACTTTAGATATGATAAATAGCTGCACTGTAATCACCGTGTTACACATCATAATAATTATATGTGTTCTGAGTCAATGGCTCTGTATGTACAAGCGAGGTAATAGCTGATAAGGTGTGCTCGACGACAGACTCTATATCCCATCACATGCGGCCCATTTCGCTTCCATTTTGCTTGCTGGTTGGCTGCCCTAGAGGTCAAAACTCAAAGTACACTTCACTGAAGTCGGAATTACTACGCAAGTTGACAACCGAATGAGATTCGTTGCCTTTAGTAATGGAGATTCTGTGGATGGTTTATTAACATACAGTGAATTCATAATGTTGTTCGCAGTTTGACCCATGAATGACTCACTCGACAGCTCACAATTCTGTATCGGGATCCGCCGCCATGTCAGGAGACCAAAAGGACCAGTGGGTGGCAGGCTACCAGGAGGCCATGGCCAAAACTCTGCAGTTCCTCGTAGAGGTCGAAGGACTTTTTTCTGGCGACTCTCTGTGTGTGCGCCTCATGAACTACCTCAGCGTGCACTGCAAGAAGACACTAGCTCGTAAGTAGGAGATACATATAATTGTAAACGTGTGTTAAATTAACTATGAGCAGACAATTAACAGCAAAATTTCCGCCGGCAGTCACTGTCTAGAGTAGTAGTTCATACTAGTGACGTCCCTAGTATGGGAATCCCAAGTGTCCCAAGTGCCTTCTCCGCAGGGGATGTTGCAGCTTGCCGCAGTTCCTGCTGAGAAGGTTAGCTTGTTAGGTTAGGTAGGTTCTCTATATTTCTCCTTCTGTTCCGCGAGGTGGGCCGCC
>LQNS02001159.1:13322-37442 GCA_001587735.2 Parhyale hawaiensis | reverse complement strand
GTTCATTGGTGTTGCAGAAGAGTGCTACTCCAGCCGCAAATCAGCAGCCAGTCCTGCCTCGAGCAGCGGGTACCACGCCAATGGCTCTTCGAGCGACAACGGCAACTACAGCAACTGTGGGAGCAATGAAAGCACCAGCTGTTCGCCCGACAACCCGCCCTCTTATGGCCCTGCTGCTGAGATTAACAAGTCTAACACCTGTGAAGGAGAAGTGGTGAACGGCGCCAGCGATGCCTGCGAGGAGAGTGCAACGTCCCGTGGGCGTCTCTCCGATGTCCGCGAGAAGGGTTCGCTGTACGGCACAGACACCAGTGGTGACGCTCACACCCGCAGCTCCAAGATTTCATCGAAGACGAGTCATAGTAGTAACAGCAGCGGCAGTGGTTATGTTAGTGGCAGTAACTGCAGCAACAGTAGCGGCAATGGATGTACCAGCGGCAGTAGCAACAGTAACAGTGCTATTATCACTAACGGCAGCGCCAGAAACGACAACGGGTATTTCACTTCTGCGAGCAGTGGGTCCGTCTGTCAAGAAGACAGCAAAGTGTCCAGCAACGTTTACTGTACAAAGGATGAAGTCACGGAGGAAAACCGCAAGAGGAGCCATTCTGACGTTGGTAACCACGGTGGCTACAGTGATGGCTACTGTGGCACTTACGGTGGCGCCTACAGAAACAGCGGCGGCAGCAACAGTGGCAACAGCTACTCCGGCGACAACAGCAACAGCAGCTCCGAAAACGCCTACGTCAGCACAAAGCGGGAAGATGCCAGGAGGGCAGCAGGTGAGACATTGTGGTGGTGGTGTGGTGTAGTAGGAGAGCGAGTGTTCTCGTGGTGTGGATACGAGTTTGGTATTCGTGGCTGGCTACTCAGGGGGTGCGTACCCAGTGGCTGGGTAACTGCTACAGTACCGCAACTCAGGTCTACCGCAGTACAATAGGAGGACCGATCGCACTGATGCAACAGCCCTCATGAGAAAGCGATTCGTGTATACGCTGTGATCTGCGGGGCTGGCGCAGATGTCGAAATTATTGTCCTCCAGTTGTGACACAGCGGTATGGTGTCTATTGACAGGCTGAGAGCAGTAGATTACTGCACTATGGATTGGCATCGCAGCCCATATCTTGCACTGCACACTCACAAAACAAATCTTGTACCTTCTTCTGTTCGGCGCATGGGGCCACAACTACAGTTCCGCCCCTCCCTTTTTTTTGCCAACCGCAGGGTTTGCTAAATACTAGTCACACAATAAACAGCCTTGTTCTTCTTCTAGAATTCTCTCACTTGCAAAACCATGTGAAAAAGACGCATGTTTCAGCGATGTGCGTAGACGAGGGAGAAGGAACCAAAACTGTATTGATGATCGCGTGCCATTCAGCTTTCGGGTGTTCTCCTGCGTACTTGTCAACACAACTGCATGTGCATCTACCAAATGATTTATACACTTTTAATCGAGTGCCAGCTGGGTAGCAAGTATCACTAGTAAAGTTAGAGCTATCTCCTCAAGTTCAGAGTGAATTAGAACTCAGTAAGTTGCGAATATTTCTGCTATGTAAATAGACGCAGGGAGGCATTCAGATGCTGTCTGCCGCTTGTAGGAGGCAAAGAACTGTCGTGTGAGCTCGCCATAAGAGGAAGCAGAGTGTTATGTCTGTGGAACTTTTTGTTGTAAGGCATATGGAGCGGAAGCTTTCGAAGTGACAGCCACCGTAGCTGACAAAGTTTCAAACTAGAGAAATCATTCGTTTTACGGTTTTTGCTTCCATATGGATTATTACTGGAAAGCACGGACGATGATACCACTCGCGAAAAAGAGTACCTTTACTGCTAGCTGATACAATGCTTGCTACTGACAGTACGTACCACTGCATGCTTTGCGTTTGGACGGTAGAGCCCTGCCGCAGTGAGACTTGCAGGGTAACATGGAGGCAGCTGAGCCATAATTTTTAGGGGATCGATGACAGCTGTTAGACTTCCCAGAAAATGGTTCTGTTTGTATGGAACAGATGGAGTGCGATAACACTTTAATTACTCTACTCTACACCCGTATGAGTCCCACTACTCTTAAGTTACCCTAGCGATACCAGTGCATAATACATATTAGAGAGTTGTGCTGAAACGGTCATGTGGTACACTTCCAGAGTTTCCGTAGTTGTGAGCCTTGTGTGTTTCCATAATTTTTATTTCTGATGGGTGCTTTGTTTTCTGCATATGCATTTTACATTTGCTTGCTTTCCTGTTCTACTTCATCAGCTTAAAGCCAAAGACAAAGATGCGAACACGATACGACAGTGTGTATGCGTTAATCGGTGTCTACACGAAGACGGAGTTTAGTTATCATTAAAAATAAATTTTGCCCTCCACTTCTGTCTCCAGTTGCCAGATTGAAAGAGGCTCCTGAAGCTAGTGGTTACCTTGTTATAGTAACTTCACTATTCTACGTCATTCCTGGGGTACAATTAGGGTTGACCGCGATGGTAAGACTGACACTAGTTATCATGTATTTTAGAAAATTTATGAGTAATTATCTTACAAACATCCAGTATTACATGACAGAATGAGTGGATCTCGTGTACCCGTACCTAAGTATCTGCTGACTAAATCTGCCGTTGGTGAAGTGCAATAAGGTAAACTTGAGGATTCAGTGCAATCTGACCGAAATTTATTTGCTGGTAGAAATTAGATGAAATGTCTCAGCTGTCACCTATACGTTATATTTTTGAGACCAGCCACAGTTGTTCAATGATTAGTGTACTTCTATATTCGTAACATTCTACAGTTGTTTAGAAACTTTTGTTTTGTGCTCATAAGTGTGGACTAAATCTGCCACCGGAATGCAATGAGATCTACTGAACAGCTAGGAAAATCGAAATCCACTCAACTATGATATATTTGTATGACCGAGACGAATCCTTGCTCTTTCTGTAGGGAGCCAAAGTGCCCCTAATAAAAGCCCTTTTCCATTTCTATGTGAGTGGCGCAGAGAGCAGCAAGTGCTCAAAGTACGAGTTATTTGCTTGTGTCTAGTACCGTTTGGACGCTGAGGTATTTACCGAAATCGCATACTCAACTTATGATCATCATGCATTGCTAGTTTGGAAGTTTATGTAAGATCATATATAGTTATTTAATGCAACGGACTTGTACATCATGGCCCTAATTGGCCTGACCTGGGCCCGCGTCCCGGGAAACCCATTGCTGCGGCGTCTTAGTTTCCCAGATTTATCTCTCACTTAAACTTGCTTTGGAAAGTGTGACGAGGGTCGTAATCCTAGCATGACGATCCACTAGGGATGGCCATAAAAATTATCTATAACAAAGTGCGCAAACTTGCAGGATAAAAATTGATTAGTATACGTTGCATGCGAGAATTGACATCCGAAACGTATTAACATTTGTGGTTTATAAAAAAAATTCAGTGTTTCTGCGATTACAGTCGATTCTGCTGGACCACCGACTAAAACTGCTACAATGCAACAAAGTCTGTCGGAACGGAACCACACACTTTGTGTTATGCACAGATCTGCTTCGCTTATTGTGGACGGTGTTCTGCTTTTGCGTGCCAATTCATTATCGTTAATTTGGTGGTACTCAAAGTATAAAACATTCCTAGTAGCGTAAATTCTTAGTTGTAATGAAATTATTTCATAACTAGAGAGCACTATAAGAGCACATACCTACGCCAAACAAGACAACGGTAACAAAAAATTCAAATTGGCTCTCAAACCATGTTTTTCTTTGTATTAACACCGAAATCTAATTCTTTGTGTCTTTTGATAGTATCAACAGCTTCTGCAATTTTCTTGAAGATTTTTTCATAACTTTTGATATCTAGTCGAAAACCCAAACGGGCTAGCCGATCTGCTCGAAAATTGAATCATCTATGTCTCATAACATTACTAACAACTCCTGTAATATTCATAAAGATCCATTAAGAACTTTTGGGGCTATTGTGCTCACAAACACAAAATTAAATGCTGCGACAAACAAAACTCTTCGTAACAAACGTGACAACTGATGGAAATTTCATGAAAATCTGTCAGTAACTTTTTGAGTTACAGCATGGAGAATACATAGGCATACAAACAGACAGACCAATTTCCACCAACAAATATTCATCTGTTATTGTTAACATACCCAACCGCCCCTGAAAATTTTGTAAAGATCCGTTCATAACTTTTTGAGTTATCTTGGTGACCGACAAAGAGAGAAACGGAAAACACGACAAAAACAGAACCTTCTTTACGGAGGTAATTAAGAGGCATTTATAACTTATAGGTTACAATAGTTTAGTAATCGTAAATAGACACATTAACTCATTTTCGGGAACGATGCTCTTACTACGAACAGTTGTCGTTAGAATCGCATCTATTTCACCAAGTCAGTCAGAATTCGAAATACAATGTGCCTACCTTTTCAGTGTCGGTTGATTATTTATATTTGATGAAAACCTCCACCAAAGAGGATATGTTTTCGTCGGGTTTCTGTATCTGTCTGTATATTTGTCTGTCTATCAACAAGATAACTCAAAAAGTTAAGAACAGATTTTGACGAAAAAACAGGGATTGTTAGGTATGTTAGGAGGAACAGATGATCAACTTTTGGTAAAGATCCGTCCATCCGTTTGCTAGTTTGTTTGTCTGCCTCATTTTTCTCAACCCATAATCAAAAAGTTATGGGCGGATTTTATGAAATTTATATGAGTTGTTAGGTATATAACAAAGAATAAATGACCAAATTTTAGTAATGATCCGATGGTTCGTTCGTTCGTCACTGTTTTTAATTTTATGCTTGTTAGCACGATAAGTCGAAAAATATTGAATGGATCCTTTTGAAATTTATAGCAGTTATTAGTAATGTTAAAAGACATAAATGATTAAATTTCGGTGCAGCTCGGTTCTTTCGCTTATATATTTGACTGATGTTTGTCATAACGTTTGTTAGCAGCATAACTCAAAAAGTTATGAACGCATATTCAAGAAAATTGCACAAGTTGTTTTTTACTATCAAAAGGCACAAATGATTAGAATTTGTAGTTGATACAAAGAAAATTATGGTTTCAGAGCCAATTTGAATTTTTGCTACCTTTGTCTCGCTGGCAGAGGTATGCGCTTTCGGAGTGCTCTAGTTTACCATTATAAATACAAACAATATATATATATATATGTATATATATATATAAATTTATGTATTAGCTTAGAAAGTGTGCTCATGGACCAACATTTTTGCGCAGACTTGCCTAAAATTATTAGTTTAACTTTTGTAAGACCAGCTGAGTATAGTGGACAAATCCGTTGGTCCCGATGTCGTTGTATTAAGCAGAATTTGCTGTATATGTTTAATTCGATTTTGTCAAGCTTTATTTTGCTTCTTACTCTTCTATTCTCTCTAGTATTTATTGTGCTTGTGTCGTTACGAATGCATCCTAATTTTTGTTGCTGTTCATTGCCCATTCTAATAATATTTTCTCTTCTATATTCTTTCTGTTAACAGCTCAAAGTGAAAATTGTTCTTATTCGTTATTTGATCTTTCCTACTCCCGTTCCCCTTAATTAAACTATTAAGTATGGTAGACACAAAATATATTTTCACTACCGGTCGACAATAACGATATTAGCAGATAACAAGATAACAGTTAGTTTGTTTTGTTTTACATCCCGATCTATGTACGGGCAGGTAAAAACTAGTATTTTTGTGGTATTTTAGTTATTGCATTAACTGGAAGGTAATGGCTAGCTACTTATTGTTTCACGTTACGTCGATCTGGTTTGTTAAAACTCCTGTTACACTTCATTTTTGCCTCGTATTTGTGATCAACTTTAAACATTATTATTATTGTCATTAAAATACACCAAACTGGAGACGTGCGAACGAAAGAAATGCCATTAAGTTGTCAACCCCCACGCAACCAGCCCAGTAAGAGAAGAAAGAGAGAGAATTAAAGATCACAGAATCACTTTGGCTACAAAGTTTTTAAAGCTACCAATACCGGCACCAATGAAGGCAGAGCCATCAAGATTATTCCAACTAACCATTCATGATGGAACAAGCGTGCGAGAACACTGGCGTGTACGACGTCGCAGCGGTTCCAAGACAAACTCATGAAGAGCACCAATAAAAAAATCTCCGGACACTTACGAAAAGTCTGTCGTTGTCCGGCACGTTTAGTAGTAGTAGGCAACTAATGGAAAACTGCATGGATATTAAAGTGAAAATAAAAAGGACTAGAGATGTCTGCTTTCCTCTGCGTGGCCCAAACAACAGGAAGACGGAGTTCTTGCTTGCAGATATGTAGCGGACCTATGAGATGACCTTGCCTTATCGAAAAGCACGATCGTTTTGCTTGTCGAAAACTAAAGCAAAGGTAAAATATAAAGTCAACTTGACCGTGCCCCCAACTGGGAAACCAGCATCCACTGGTTTGTGCTGCAGATATAGACCAACAGGCCCCAGAAGAGTATACGGCTGCAATCGACCACAGATGTCTAGAGCTATGGCGCCAGTGGCGGAAGACTCCATGCGACAATAATATACCTTTACACCTTTATTGTTCTCTGAAGACAAAAACAGTAAAAATTGACCGTGGTGATCATTAAGAATAACAACACTTAAATTTACATACAACCGAATACAAACTAATCAGGAATAGAGAACGTGGCTCTTGAAAGTGATGTGTTCACTTGGAAGTTCTTCCCAAATGAGAAAATGGCAATGCGATTTAGACAGTTCTCCAAAGCCTTGTTATGTCGACGACAACGTTATAGAGGTTACTTTCACGAGCCAACAGTTAACAAGGCTTTTTCCACGCCACTCGAGCTCTTTTCGCCTTCACTTTCGACAACGCTGGAGACTGTTGCTATAGAGATTTTTATCAATTCTTTTCTTTGCAAAAAACATAATATGGCTCCCAGCAATTTCATTATTAGATTTGAATGGCGCACTACTAGAATAGTGTAGTGATACCCATATATTTATATCAGTGGGAAGTGCATAATATTTATTATTATTATTTGCTAAAACAGAGTGAAGCTTTTCTGAAAATTTTAAAGTAAACAGAACCGGGCTTTGCCTTACCTAACCTAAAGTAGTTTAACGTAAAGTATTACCCTGGTTATTGAACATCTGGGGACCCTAGTTTTTTTCATGTGAAAACGTTCCTACAATAAACCTTTGTCTATAACGATCGCAACGAGGTGGCAGTGAGACATCCTATACTGAGATCGCTTATAGATGGAGTGACCAGTTCCTATCGAATAACCGAGAAGAATCGAAAACGGTGATATATCAATATTAAATGTGTCATTATTAGTTACTTTCAGTCAGATTGCGTTAGTTTGGGCTTATAGAGTAACAATAGATATTTTTTCCCTGCATTTTTCCTTAAAACTTTGGCCTGTCTATCGTTTACTTTACTCCCCGTTTTATTTTATCTTCAACGTTTATTGCATCTATTGCCATACTAAGCTGCGCGAGAATGTAAACTACATATTGAACCGCTCTGAGAGATCGCGGTAGCAGTTACAAAGACCGTTTTTGATAAATTCTTTATGGATACAATACGGTGCTGATATATAAAGACTACTTTAAGTTAAAGAAATTTTGGTTATGTAAAGTCAGGTTAGGTTTACTTGCTTTATTATATTTCAAAATTCCCCTTCTGTCAATTTAAAATATTCAATATAAAAACTATGCATTTCCGGCTGATATACATAGTATCATTGCACTTGTCTTAGGATGCACTTACAAAAATGATTTCTAGCAGTGAAATAGCTGGGCGCGATATTGCACTTTGTCAAAATTGACTGTTTTTTTTTTTTGTAAACTGAGTCAGTTTTCCTTTACATCATTTTCAAAAGCCGGCCCTACATTCAATCGGTTGGCAACTCGGTGCTTTCCTGAACGAGCCTGACCGTTCTCAATTTATTTGTGGCTTTGCGGACTGTCATTCAACCGACTTTCTGTCCCTTGGCGATATGCGACTTGCGGAAGCCCGAGTGAAGGGAGGCAGATATCTCAGTTCTCGCAGTTTTAATTTTTGTGTATAGTATATCTACCTTGTCTATACTTACTGCTAATGAAAATGGCCTGAAAACAACAGCTTTTAAGCTTGTGTCACGGAAAATTAATTTTCATTGCTTAAGTGGATTATAAGCATGTACAAATGGAGTGTAACAGTATTTTTGAAAGACCCGACATTAAAAGATTGGGGTTATCTTCAGCTTTCCATATATTTTTGTTCTTACTGTACCATAAATTGGCTGGGAAAAGCAGCTTATCCATCCGTCTAACTTCAATTGGTTCATATTGTGACAGTTAAAAGTTGATTTTATCTTCCCCATTATATATTTCAAACACTTTATATTTGGGCAGCTATAAGCTGGTTTCATCTTTCCATGTAAATTCAATCTCATATAAATTGACAAGTAAAGCTGGTTTCATCTATGTCATTTCAGTTTTAGCGCATATTAGCAGGTAAACGCCAAGTTCATTCATTCATTCCTTGCCGTAGCAGCCCATTTAATAATAGGATGGGTATCCTCTTGAGCTCACTAGCAGTACAACGGTTTGTTAGCTTTCCAAGCAATACTTCAGCACGCGACGCAGATCCATCAGATCTGCACGGAGACCAGACCCTGCTGATCATGGCTGGGTAGAATCTCCGTTGTCAGTGTTGTCGGGCGTGTTCAGAAGGCACTGAGCGAGCGTCCACCAACGGCTTAGGAGTGTTGCCCTGGACTTCTTTGTGGCTAAAGTGAAGTAGATGGTAAGGTCATCGTGACAAGTAGAAGCACCAAGGTAACGAAGCCTTGGCAAGTCAGGTAGGGGAACAAGTGTATGGATCATCTGGTTAACTCTAAAGAAAAAGATAACGATCAAACTTTAAGGAATATTCCTTGTGACTCTGGACTGAAGGACATAAGAACTGTAGCCGCCGTGTTATCGAAAAAATTGTTTTGTTTGCTGAACACTTAAATTAATTTTAAGAGATTTGATAAGTTTGTGTGTTACATTGATTTCTCGCAGTGTGTATCGCTCTAAATAACGAAGTCCTGCGTGGAGCAGCTCTGTGTGGGTTTGAAGACCTTCATTGTATGTCGTGGTGATCTAACGATCTAAATGCACAGTTTCTATTTCCACAAGCACGATAAATTCTTAGGGTTTTGTTGATATTTCTGCTATCGGTTATGTTAAAGTATTCACTGATTTACGTTTTTGAACCTATTTTGTTTTAGGAAAAGGCTTCAGATGCAGATTTTTATTAAATTCACTGGTAAATTACTTCAGATCACGCATATATATATTTTGAAACAAAATTACAGTGAAATAAGTATTCTGCTTATTATCTTATGATAACTGCTTCAGTAATATAATTTTGCAGTTTTACTGTGATATACTATTAAGTCAGAGGATGAGCTGAAAAATAATAGACTGATTAAGATGAACCGATGGAATGTGATGCAATACGATGCTACTCTCTGTTGTGAGAAACACTTCTTGTTTCACCTGTCTTGCAATATCTGGATCCATTTCTTAACTCTTTTTTTTTTCCTTGATGAAAACAAATTGGTTTGATACCTTAAAAAGTCTACGACCTTTCCCGCTCATCCTCAAAAGGTATGTGTTGCTTGGCACATCAATACTAGAGTCCTCTAACGTATTTCTTTGCAGATGGTGGCCCCTACGGCCCGTCCAACCGACCCCCTCGCTCCTTGATGTCCCCCAGGACTGATGCTGTTGATTCCAATGACTATGAGCTTCTTCACAGCAGCAGGAGACCTCAGTCTGCTGTAGAACAAACAGGAAGCCTTCAATCTTACCAGGAGCATAAGGTTGAGCGTGCTTCTGCTTCTGTGCCTGTCTCTACAACTGCTGAGACTACAGATGACCTGGCAGTGGTGCGGTCAGCATCAGAAGTGCCTCTGCGTGGCATGCTTCAGCATTCCAGCTCCTCACCCTGCAAAGTTTCTCGGAGTGAATATTTTTCATCTGACAATGGGTCCAATACCTCATCGTCTGGTGGAGAAGATAATCCTAGTCGGCTGTACAAGTTTAAGAGTAACATGAAGCATCGCTTCAGCGTGGATTTGGAGCATTCAACCTTGTTGCATCCTGCAAAGAAACAGAGACGAGATTCTGGGTCATCTTCAAGTAACTACGATCAGTATGAAAATATAAGCAGAACCATGGCAGGTACCAGTGCTTGTCAAAGCTCTGCAGTAGAATCTTCGTTGCACAAAGAATATCGTGATCGGGTACCTCTGTCCGAAAAATTTAAAGTTAAGGATCAATCGCGGCCGCCATCAGGCAACAGTGCTACCCAACGGATGCCGCCATCATCATCAACTGAACGCGACGATTCCGACAGGACTCCAGTCCCTATATTTGCTTTCAAT
The DNA here is from genome assembly GCA_001587735.2 of Parhyale hawaiensis. Lineage (NCBI taxonomy): Eukaryota > Metazoa > Arthropoda > Malacostraca > Amphipoda > Hyalidae > Parhyale > Parhyale hawaiensis. The sequence goes on along the minus strand of LQNS02001159.1, from coordinate 27,048 downwards.
CAATCTGGAAGCTTCTATGTACCAATGTCAGTAGATCCTTCTGTGGTTGCATCTGCCATGTCGATTAAGCCCGAAATAACTCCTGTTCTTCATCCCATATCAATATACGTCAATTTTACTCCTACCTGTCTGGGGACGTCCATCACTATGAGTCCCATGCCAACTAGCGGGTCAGTTGTGCGGCCATCGTTTCCCGAGCACGCTGTTCCGCAAGTAAGTTGTTCTTCTCACGCTTGTTCAAGTGACAGCTCTCCAGAAGACGTTAAACCTGTTCTGAGGGCCGAGACCAAACTGGAACATGGTACAAGCCGGTCTGTTTCGTCCAGACGCTCGCCTAACTCTTACCCCAGTGAGGTTTTAAACAACTCGACCAAAGATTCGCGCGAAGAAAAAGGAAACGTTTATGAGTACAACAGCATGGCTCGAATGCCTATAAAAAACGATCGTGGGATGAATAGACTCACCATTGCTAAAACCGTCCAGGATATGGTTAGAGAAAGTAGAACTGAAGCTTCCTCACGAAGCCAACTACACATACCTGAAGTAAGGCAGTCTGAAGGTGTGCCCCAAATGTGTAAAGTAAGGGACATGAGAGAGTTGACATCGAGTCACCCCAACGGTCACCAACCCCACGTTACTTCTCACCTCAGCAACCACTCAGCACCGGTTTCCCTGCCACTGCATGCCACCCTGGCGACTACCGTCCCCACGCCAACAGCCGCCAGTAACATTCATGCACATAACCCCCATATACCACAGATATCGGCCTTCTCCGCTTCTCACCAAGCTATGCCCACTCACATTCCTCATCAACTGCAGCATTCCGCCAGCCATCCTTCATCCCGAATAGTGAGAGAAGCACGAAATCCTCGAGATTTACATCCAGAAATTCCTACTCCTGCTTCTAACGTGCGGGATTATTTCGAGCCTGCTGCTTATGCAGCTGCGAGTTTCCAGCGCAGCGCTCTGCCGTGGCCATACCACTTACCGTCTCGTCCATTCAAGGTGTGAGCGAACGTGAGAAATACAAGGGAGTTTGTACAAATATCTTCAGGCATACTGTTAACAAGATACAATGCTGGTGACATTCTCACTTTTTAGACATGGGATGTAGCCGCGGTAATGTTATGAGAAACAGGTGAAGAGAAGCACGTCAGGGAAATGAATATCTCGATGGTGCGGTACGTTGTGTAGACCACCTCTTCCGCTACAGCGGAGGCAGGGTTTAGCAACCAAGCGCATAGCAAGAAAGTGATAGACATCGGGAGTAACCGCCAGTATTGATAATCGCTCCTGTTTTTGGAGCAAAGATATGATGTGAGTCAGATGTAGTAGAGGAAGAACACGGCAGCCTCTGTAAACACGCGTGCTATAGCTTCACATTGCGACCTCTCGCTGCTAGTGGGACAAAGCAGTGGGAGAAATCGACCACTTGCAACTGCTCTCCTCAACAACATGCCGTCGTCTGCAACAACTGACTCTTATATTTAGACGCTCTTGTTTACTGCGCAAAACGCTAATGTGCTTCATGATCTGGTAAATTGGATCATTGGACCCTCACTTGGACTGAGCCTTTTTTGTCAATTTGCATCATGTTTTATAGCGTAGCAGTCTGCTACAGTGATGTAAATATAGTGAAGTTAGTTGTCTTTCGTACACTGGACTCTGCTTTGCGCCGACACTAGTGAGCATTTACAGGTACGGAGCTGTGAAATTAACCCCTCTATCGATTCCAAGCAGTGGAGTTTACCACTGAGTCTTAATCCGTCGCAGGTCTCGGCACTATTCGTTTGTGGACACGCGGATGCTCATCCGTATCGCTACCATTCCATCCTGCACCGGGCGCTGTTACGTCACGACTTACCCAGGCGTTCCGTGTCCCAGTTACCTTTTTCTACAGCAATAGGAGCGGAGGAAAAAAGACAAAACCTGTCGCTCATATATAGAAGACTCTAGTGAACTACTTGAAGTGCTTAAAGAGCTATAGCGCAAGCCGTCCTCATCTCCATTGCGTGAAGTACTAGGCCTAGTTTGGAATAGCAGTGAGACTTAGGAACGGGATTTCTTGAAAATAATGTGATAAATAAAACAATAATTAGAAATAGATATAGCCATAAGATCTCTGTTTATCATAGTGAAATTAGTGTTTGTGTTTACTGTCAACGGAAATGTGAAAGATTTACCGTCGGTGACCAGCGAAATCGGAGACTGCGTTGTTTCCTGTGTGACGTAATTTCATTTACTAGTTTTCTGTTTCATGTTTTTGTAGACTTGTTCAAATAAAATTATATTTCCACACTGCTGTGTGCTAACTCAACTTACTCACTTCTCTAGCACGACGTGAATCTTTGCTCAGTTGATAACGGAATGAATTTGCTGCGATTTCTTATCTTGAAATAGTGTAAGTTTCAAATTTATTTTGCACTCCCACAGTTGATGGCTTTATAAATAATGGTTATATGAGCACTGCTTTGATGTCGCATTTCTGAAATTCCAAAATATCTGTGTTTTTCATTAATTTATAGTTTTGAATATGATCAAAACTGGACTGTCCGATAGGTTCTCAACGTTTTCAACGGATATGTATTGAAATGTATAATGTAAGGACGGTAATATTGATACAGAGGAGATATTTATATCAATTTCATCAAGGTAACGTTGTCAGGTTATGCAGCGAGACTCGTCACGTCTCGCGTCTCTGAGGGACCTGCCATCCCCCAGAATAAGTTGATAACTAGAACTTGAATATGCTGTGCGTTACGACTAAAATTAAATGTTTTGACCAAGTTCAAATAAGTCAAATTATGCGCTCAAAATCGTATTTTCAATAATGAACGTTACTCCTGCTCACATCATTCGACACTTCTTCTGTAGTCATTGCTGTGGATACAGGGGCAGGGGCACAGGGGCAGTCCCTATAATGATATGTAATTCTTTTTTGTTGTTGTAATTACTCCTTAGCCAGCCAGCGCATCCCATTAAATGATGATCATACTGCTAAGATGGGAATGCGATCGCCAGATCCACTGCAGCAGTTGCTTATCTCACCCAGTTAGCACTGTACAGGAATGCGATGTAGTGGGTAGATTCGGTAGTGAACCGATTCCGTGTGCCACCAAGTGCAACTTTGAGCCGTATACAGTATATCTCGCGTGAGCAATACTTGGAGCCCAGATATTATTTACAGAAGTACTTATTGCTGCATAAACATAGAGAATGCTACCATTCCTAAAGCTTCGTTCACACTATCAAGCATTGCATCCCCCACGAACATTTAATGTTACGTACAAAAATGAAGAGCACTTTTGCTGATCGTTCAGACTGTATTGTAACTGCCTCTCGCCATTTTAACAAACGATTTGGATTCCACATCGATGAACCTTCTGGAAACATTCTTCTGTCTTTTAAAACCATTAATTCCTTGGCAACAATTTTTTAAAATTTGAATAGAGCAAAGTCACTGAAAAATATTAGAAAAGGAAATAAACGCCATTAGAGCGACACCAATCAGTAAAGCGGTGATGTATTTAGCTATCGAGTGCCTGTTAGCCTACCATTACCTACATGCGTGATCACAGATTAATATTTTTCTACCATGGAAAAACATTTTTTGTTTCGTTGAAATTTTGGATGAGAAGCAAAAGTTATCTCGATAAAAAGTCACAAATGTCACTATATACTCATCATTAACTAAAGGCTGTCAGTTGTTATTCAAACGTGAGACATTTCCAGAAGCCGCAGTCATCTGCTGAACATTTAACTGCAAATACCAATGTGGGAATAAGAAAATTTAGAACCTCTGGCTATTAAAGTACACAATATCACCATTTACACTGCACTGAACTAGAGGATATTACAGTACCGTACTGCTTACTGTTTCACCAGTGTCTTTGTCCCTATTTTCCGGCAGCATGGAAAATTTCAAACACCGAAATCGACTTAATTAACCGAAGGATTTGTTAGTGTTTATGAACAGAATAAGTATGCGAACTTTGATCAAATGTTTGATGGTGTTGACGAAGCTCTTAAGCCCGCTGTTGACGAGAGTCGAAAAACAAGAACTTTTCACTTTCCTGTAAAAAAGTTTCTGTGACCATGATTTCATCTTTGCGTGGTTGAGCATCGGAATAAAATGCACGTTATTGCTAGCTAAAACTCACTCGAAATTAGAGAGATACTCTAAACTGGGCCGTTGGCATCTGCCGTGGAGGAATTTTAGCAATGGCAGCTTATATTTTAAGCCATTTTGAACCGATGCAATCTGACCAAGCCGAAGTTGTGCCACTTAGCGACAAAATCAGATGATCAAGGAGAAACGTTCCCGTGTTTCGACTCTCATCTGCTGCGGGCTTAACAATTCACAGAGAACGACTCTACCTGCCGTGCACTGATTATATCAACTTTATAAGAAACAACTAAGCCGTCAGTTGCTCGAATGAACAGTATAACTTGAAATTCCTTTTGTGACGCACAGCAGTCGTTTTAGAGTTAAACCGATCGGGTGATCGGTTTCTCAATTTACTCCTACGTTATGGCTGAAGCAATTATTCCGTATCGCCTTTTCGTAGTAACTTAACATAACGTGAACGCCTCATAGCCTCCACCGCACGGTATTTCTTACATTATAAAGCAATAATGTAATCACTTTTCTGACTATTCAGCCCGCTGAACAAGTGAGTCATAATACGGAAACGTTCACGTGCTTGAAACAGAAATTCCAGTTTGCTGCATACGTGTTTACATATGCAATATCTAAACGTATATACGTTTATACGTATATACGTCTTTACAAATTGAAACTCACTCGAAATTAAAGAAAGATATTCCAAACTGTGCAAGTGTCCCGTGCTGTAGAGAAGTAACTGCCGGGACGGCTCTAAATTGACTCAATTTCTGAACATATTGTTCAACAAGTCCAGCAGAGGCAGAAACGTTTGTGTGTTCCGACTCTAATGTACAGCGGGTCTTCTTCTCTACATTCGTTGAATTTCCGCCCATCTACGACTAACTCCTATAGAAATGATGCCATTAATATTTAGCCAGGCTGGTTTTATTTATTGAGTTGTGTACGCCCTCTACAATATTACTAGTAGGAAATAAATATTATATAAAATGTTCTTGCTTGTAAATTAATTTTAGGTGAGTGTGTCCCTAGGTTAATACTGAAACAATTAGATTAAACGTCGTTCATGTATTATTAAGTCGCTGTTGAACAATGTTCGATGTCCCTGCACGATATGTGAACAATAGTGACTGTGGAATCCGCTAAAACCTTGTCAGAGTTGTAACTGAAGCAGCTCCGTGCAAATGATAAGGGGTGCATCCAACGAACGAAGAGACGTTTTTCACAAAGATTTTGGTTAAATACAAATACGTTGCAGTCCCTCTGGGTCTGTAACTGATGCAGTGAAGAACCAACTTGGTTAAATACAGATATGTTGCAGTCCCTCTGGGTCTGTAACTGATGCAGTGAAGTACCAACTTGAGTCCAGACTTGTTCCCTCGCTATTTACTGAGCCATGACTCTAGCAGTTTATGTGAACATGTAAGTCAGTCTTAGCAAAGTCATAGAAAACGAGTATGAGAATTACTGAAAAGTTACTGCAATATGAATGAGAACTTCGCTACTAATTACAGTCAGTAAAAGTTATTTGATATACCTTCGAGAAACTCCTACTCACACGTAAAAATACAAAATAGCGCTTTCCCGAAATTACTACGAACATTTAGAGCAAATAATAGAAAACCGTATCATTGGAATAGTTTATAACTTGTATTGTTTTCAGTCGTTTTCCATTAATTGACTGTTTCACATATGTTCCTCTGTATTTTTTCAGAGGATTTATTTAAGGGTAACAAAATAACAACTAATTATCTGTGAATCTTAAACAAACGACCTTGAGTATTGCATCAGTTCTGCTTATGGACAATTTTACGGTATCTTCAAAAATCGAGAGTACTCGAGTTTTTACCAAGCTACAACCCTACAGCCAGGCAGCTACTTTGATAGTAAAAGTTTATTTTAGTCGCACAGCTGCTGCTTGTAGCGGTTTAAGTGGCACACAGAGTGTGTAATTTGGGTCAAAAAAGGGGAAATTTTAGCATATAAAAGATGCATTCCCAAGACCATAAATGTATATAAAAAGGCACTTGACGGGGCAATCGATTTATTGCCTATTTAGACAAGTCGTAAATGCTCTTTTTAGGTTCCCAAATGTTACGCCGTGTCATTGTTTTAGTTCAGGCTTGCTCAATAGTTCCAATAGCGAAGCATATGATGTCATTCAGCTGCTTTTAAGCGAAGAAATTAACAATTCGTGCATTTTCAGCAATCGTTATGGAAATTAATTCTGTTTGTGTACGAAAATTTTGCATTTAAACCATAGAGGCAGATACTTAGTAACTCCGTCGGGAAACATTAGTCAGTTATCTATATTTCGTAATCAAAAACGTGGAAAATAGAATACAAGCTAACGTTTAGTTAAACTGCTTACTTCTCCCTGCGTGCAAATTGATTTTCAAATGCGCTGCGCGATTCTTGGTTATCAAATTTCTTAGTGCCGTCAATTTGGTGCTTAACGTTACACTGAATCTATAACAGGATTATTTTCTCAGCATCTGTTCTAAGGGTTGAAAACAGAGCTTTAGCTCACTCCTACGCAATTGTCCTTTGCACATTTTCAACGCGTAAATTCCTTGCGCTTCGGATAGTAAAAAAAAGCTGGATGGATTCTTTATAAGCTAAAATGCTAGCGGTTTTCGTATGAAACATGATTGAAACATGTAGTCTTACTTCCCGCCCTACATTACTAAATGAGATAGCGTTAAGTTCCCGGATGAACGTAGCAAAAAGAAAGATGATGTACCACGACGTGTCGTTTCCTCTCAACTGCCGAGCACGGCAGCAGCCCTCGCTCGGCAGTACCACTGGCCAAATCGAGTTGCAGTTTGAATCTTGAAGCTTTTTTATAGGCTTTGATTCCAGCTACAGGCTCTCATCAGCTATAAATTAGCTTCAGCGCTGGGTGGAGTAAAGCGTGGGTAAAACCATATTTCTGGCTCAATTCTCCCTGTTTGATGTAGTTCTACAACTCATGTTGAGCGTACGTGCTTAGGTACCTAATTCACGCTCGTTGTTGGGTTGACGTGCCACCGAGGGTCTCAAAAATATTTTCGTTCTTCTGCTGAAGTTCATAGTTAATGCTGACACTGTTTCTTTGCCCTCACCCCAATGGAAAAGTTTTGGTTAACTGCTGATATTATTCGATGCTGTCCCCTATAGCCAATGACTGCTTGTTTCCCAAAATATTTCGACACGATAGATTTACTCTCAGTTGCAAGCTTTAGGGACCTGTCACTGTCCTCGATTTTAATCTTAAGGGTTAAGAATAGTGAGTGTGGGGTAATGGTGCCATTGCATGGGTAATGCAGCATTGAAAATTGAAAAACTAAACTGTGTTCTTTCTGGCATTTGATGAAAGGCAACAGCCAATGGGAGCCTTAGCTACACACAGTACAATTTGGGGAAAACTAAATAAATTGTCCTTAGCTATTCCAGCTGTGAACTTTACCATGTGTCACTCTGACAAAGATAACAAAAAATGTATTTAAGAATATGGATTTGTGCTGCAAGGAATATTGTGACTAAAATTAAAAAAAAAAATGTCATCGATTGTAACAGTTCCCTCGAAGTTAGTTAATCTCACTAGCTTTAACTTGTCTGAAATTCTATCATAAGCGTTGACTGTGCTTTTTTCGGCCAAGCTTAAGGCGTTAATCCAAAAATTGAGTTCCAATGTGACGGCCTCTAAGTCAAAACCTTCCGGCATGTTTGGGCTTACGGATGGAGTTCGATGTCAACTCAGGAGTAACTGGTTTGGGACTATAACTTGTATTTTAAGCAGTGTATCGAACCAACACTCAAGACAAAAGGTTCTGGCAAATATAAGGTCAATGAGATTCGCTTATTTCAATAGAAATGTTGCCCTCGCTGACACCTATTGCATGCTTAGATAGCTAGATCTCAGAGCCCCACCGCCACTGGTACAATGTTATAGTCAAGTTTCTTATAACCGGTGCTTCAACTTTCAAATGTGATGACGCTGTTAAGTACGAGTATGTTAATTTTATCAGATGTTTATCTATACTATAGCGTAGCTAAAGCTGGAACGATAGGAGGTTATTCCAGGTGCTCAGCGTAACATAATGTGGTAAGAATCTTCGCTGTGAAGCTATTTTTCTGAAAACAGATTATACATAGGTACTTAGGTAGGTGCCGAATAGAGAATAATAGTCATTGTAGATATTATTATATGTTAAGTGAACCTAGAATACTACTATATTGTTGATAAAAGTTGTTTTAAATCATTTTATAGTGAAGCAATATGCTTCGTTGAATTGTCTTGTGGCGCAACTACAGTGACAGAAGTGTAGGGCAACACTGAGCTCGCCTTCTTGCGCCGTGATGGACAACGCCTGCTTTGGTGTGCGGATACTGCACCCCTACTCCGCTTGTGACCGCCCTCGGAGTATCTGCTAGGATGTAGACTTTTCAACGTGTCTGTGTATCTGTCCTTCCGCACTCAGGGCTGCCAGAATTTTGTTTTCCCCCAAAAAAACGTAGGGTTTTTTTCAAAATGCTATTTGCAGCCCTGGAACTAGCCTAAGAACTTCGGGTTCAGTGACGGCATGGCCGCTCTCGGATAAGGAGGTAATGTCGTCGCTGCTTTATATTGTTCAGTATGCCACGGCCAGTCGACTGACGTGGGGTGCGGTCTGGGAGGTCCAAACGTACGCCGGTTGCATTAATGCAAAGGAAAGCGAGCTCGTTTTGCGACAACACATGTCTCCGAGTACACGGCAGCTGCCGCAACAGTGACGGGTCGAGCATGATTTTGGAGTGCGTTTATATTAGCAAGAACGCCGTAAATGTTGTTGTCAAAGTCAGTGAAAATTCATTTCCAAATATTTTGCATTACCTCCGATAATGTATGGCATACGCTATGGTTGTGTTCCTGCCATTTGTTCTCGCACCGATGCTTGAGTAAAACGAGAGTCATGGGAATAAATTCCATTTCTTAAATATAACGAGGTCATGTCTATGCTCTCTCAAGGAGAAGCTATGCTCAAAAGAGGTGGGCACAGATGTTAGCTGCGGCCACTTGCAGCTCCACCACAAGCCTAAAGAAGGCCGGACACAACGCACCTTCCGCCTAATTTACTTATGTGTTTTAGCTGCAAGTAGCCGCAAATGCCCACCTCTAACGTTGGAATTACCATGCCCGTCTGGTGATGCCATTTTCTTGAAAACATGTGGTAGTTTAGCTAAGAACTAGCAGAATATTGCGTAGCTGTAGAGATGTCTTACTGAGAATGATAGCAGCAAATGTGGTTGACACACTGTTACTTATACACCGGTACTGTTACACTACCTGACACGTGGCACTTTGGACAGAAATTGCAAAAGTCAAATACTCTGAACCATAATTTCTTACGTAAATTCTTTGTTCATTTTTTCTGGACTACGATGTGCTTCGTGCTCGGGGGGTTGTTAAAATTGTATAATTACCTTTATTAAGAAGTAGGTTAATATTACAACAGTAGCTCTACAAACAGTGTACACGACCGTAAATGTGTTAATGCCTGTGTGGAAAGAGCATGATTTGTGCTCCAGGCAACTTGTAATGAGAAGGTACCTGCTGTATGAGTTAGTTTCCTCGGAAATATTAAGTACGCTCTGCTGAGTTCAATTTTGTCGATGTAAGAGGAGCTCGAAGTCATTTCTTCTGTCACTGCTGAACCTCTTCCCGGGAACCATGCCTGGTGGGCTAACCTGGTGCTGGTTAGCGTGGCTGTAACCTGGCAGCTGCCAACATCGCTTTTGTCCAACGCGGTTGACTCGTTCCTGGTTAGCACAGCAGTGGGCCCATGTAGCAGTGGGTCCATGTAGCAGTGGGCCCATGTAGCAGTGGGCCCATGTAGCAGTGGGCCCATGTAGCAGTGGGCCCATGTAGCAGTGGGCCCATGTAGCAGTGGGCCCATGCAACTGCCACAGAGCTGAAATATAAATGATAGGGTCCCAGTGGTCCAATGAGGTTGCTACTTGACAATGCCGTCCATAACATCGTCACACTGCTCCCAGGCGGTCACCACCCGGCAGCCTGCTACAAAACGAGGTGGTCACCACCTTGAGTAACGCTACGAAGGAGACGTAGGGCCGTGGGGTAGCGTAGCGCGATTCACGTGCGCTACGATCACCTTGGTTGAAAGGGTGTGCTCAACCAAGGCCTCCTAGGGTACAGGCCTGGGTCTATACCTCACAAAGTTGGTAAGATCGGAACAGTCCTTGGAAAACTTATTAGACGCAGCCTGATACTTTTGGTACATACGCTGTATATTTTGGGCCTTTCTGGATGGAAAAGTCAACCTGTCATATATGATATTGTGTAGCTTGTAAATAGTTTGAAGAAAAAATTCTATCCGGGTATGTCTAAAATATGTAGAGTAGGGACCAATAATATCAGGCAGCATCTAATAATTTCTCCAGTGACTGTACGCAATCGGTCCATTTTCGAGGACCAGACCCAGGCCTGTTCTTTAGGAGGCCTTGACTTAACTCGCCAGCTTTCTGATAATATTTTTTTCTCTGGATATCGTCATCGAATCTCGGCCCAACGTCATGTTGCTAGAAAGAGTACACGTGCTGTGTAGACGAGCATGCGCGTACTAAAATTAAGGATAACTGCATTAGCCACGCTCTCCTCACTATCATTTATTGTCTGACCGTAAGAAAAGCATTATTTTGAAACTGAAGTTAATTAAGAATTCGAACTATTATGTGGCGACCACTACGGTGATCAGTGGACGTTGGCAACTGATCTTAACATTATCTGTAATAAGTTTAATGTTCATATTTACATATATCGATTCAAGTCCCAGAAAAGAGTAAGTTTGAGCAATGCACTTTACGCTACTTTTATCAGTTGTTGCATTCACTTACTTGGGGTATCCGTGAGGTGCTTACTTTACCTCACCATTGGCTGCTGTTGAGCAAGGCTCACACGTGTGCCATAGAGCAGTGCCTGTATAAACTTGTGCAAGGGACATTCATCTACGAACGCTTCTGAACGTTTTAAAGAATTGTCGTCCTGCATATTGTGGAATGTCTTTATGATGAAGACGAGGGAAATTCTATTCAGTGAGCAGCACATGAGCTTCGTAAGAGAACAGGAACCTTCTAATTATAAATTTAGTGCAATACTGCTTCCGCCGTCCCATTAACAAGAGAATTTCCCCTGCATGTAAACGATAATACAGCTACCCAGAACTATATATAAAGTTAGTACAGCACTGGTGCCTGTCAGCTCTCTGATACACTGCGTAGGAATAATTTTGTGAGCTTAAATATGCCTACCACTTAGCAGCTAGGATCGACCAATATATAAATTTGGTAGTCATCGCGAAACAATATTTTTACTGGTAGCCTCAGGGAGCGCAGAGACAATCCGCCGGATGCGTCATTGTAGTAATAGCCGAGCGCTCAGACTTAGGTAGGTAATTATGGATAAGCTACAGAGCTAGAGACTTTCAGCGACACTGTTGTAACTGCATTGTTTCCCCTCTTGTGCATATGTTGTGTGTTGGCGCTGAGACTGAACAGTTTCGCTACTAACGGAATCATACCAGTTGAGTCAGCGTTGCTTTCTTTCCTTCTCGGATGACTAACACCACATTGCCGGTATTTAGTTTTCATCATTTAGTTAGTTAATTAGTTAGTTAGGAGGCCAAAAAGAACATAATCCTACAACCTCTCCGAGTAAATTCCTTGACAACCCATAAAAACAAACTCCCAGGAGTAAAATCTCTGTCAACAAAATGAAATGCGACGTCGAGCGTCGCTGAACTTCTTATAATTATTTGCCTAACTAAATGTTCCTTCCTTTGAACCTCACCCCATCTTGGCTAGGCAGTCTGCTCTGCGTCCCGAGGTAAGCGGTTCATGAATTGAGGCGTGGCTCCTTAAATAGCAGCCTTTTTGGGTTACACAGTTTCCTCAGGCGCGGGTATCCCGGTATTGCGACCCCATTTTCTTCAGCTCTTTCATTTTCTCTCAGCTCTCTCTTACAATTACGTACCTCTGTCATTTCTGGTGTTGCGTGGGCTAGCGATTTTTTATGAGGGGGGAAGGTGAACCTGCTTCTTTTCCCCACAAGTCCACCTTGTGCGAACCTTGTTCTAGTAAATTCACTGCTAATTTAATACCAATTGTCTCTTATGTTACTTTTTAGTATTATTCCTATGTTAGTACTAAGCATGAAAACCTCAGGATACTGTGTCCTAACCTTGTTGGACGCAGTCTCCAGATGAGAAATAAATGGCATTATTATTATTTATTATTATTTTTATTTCTAACAATTTCCACACAACCTTTACAAGTGCTGCAGATCTTGTAATGCAGCGCAAAGCCGCGCTCAGTCTACAGTTTACGCGTCATCAGTAGCACTGTATTGCATTGCGACACTAGCTGTAATATAAACAATGCAGTTACAACATTGCATGCATTAGAAATATCCGGCCCATGTGACTTGTATTTGCTGGTTGTGATCGATGGAAATAATCTCTGTGATTGCTGCTGCTATATATCATGTGTATTATGTGTAGGGAATTGGACAGAATGAAGGTGAACGAGAACTTAATCGTGTAATTTTAGGTTGCTGCCGTCATACTTTGTTATTTCAGTTTGTTACGTTAGAAATGTTATTATACAGGCAGAGATTTAAAGTAGAATTCGTGTATGTATTCGAATTGTTGATATAATTGTCAATAAATGGTAAAAATAACTCGTATAGTTTTATTACCAGCACAATCGTTCTTTTAATGCAGTAAACTGATTTATTAGTTTTTTTTTCAAAAATGATGATACAGTTGTACTTGTAGGTTGCCAACATTTAAAAAGTAATATCTTTGGTAAATATTTTCCAAACCTTATCAATGATAATCACCTGTGACTAAATGATCTCACTACATGAAGGTCATACCTAGCAATTATTGAAACTGAACTGAATAAGAATATTTGTGATGCTGAGGTCAAAATGGAAACTATTCTCTGCACGGAGGAGACTGCAAAAACTATAATTATGGCGGGGTAGCGTTGCATGGGAAAGAACAGCCTGGCTCGCTCGTTTAAGAACATTTATCTTACAGTACGCGGAAAATTGATCATGAAAATGGAAATAATTAAACTGTTCAGTGTGGTGTGCCATCGACCGCCGAAATGCCTGTTTGCGTAATTTCCAAAGTTGCTGGGTATAGTTCAAATACATTGCAGTGAGCCTGAAAGTGAGTTCAGTTAAATTATCAACGGTGACCTTAACTTTACTTTTTTGAAATGGCTACAGCCAGACGTACCAGGTGATCCAGGTAGATTTGTTTTTAGAAAAACAAATCATACAGAACAGATGTGAGAGCAAGCCCTCTTTTTACTTCAAGTAATGAATCAATTATCGTTCTGAAGAAAAGATATATTTCGATACAGTTTTGTCTGATCATAAACTCACTGATATTACCTCCCAGTTTAGTAGCTATGAAGCGTGTGACTCGAAAAATAATAGTCATGAAATGGAGCGCAACGTGGCAGATGAACTTTAATGTCGACAAATGCTCAGTAATGCACGTAGGGCTGGTGAACTCTTCCATCCCATTGAAAATGAATGGGACGGAATTGGCT
>LQNS02001158.1:0-12437 GCA_001587735.2 Parhyale hawaiensis | reverse complement strand
GATGATTAAATTTTGGTGCAGATCGGTTTGTACATTTGCATGATTGACTCATGTTTGTCATAACGTTTGTTAGCAGTATAACTCAAAAATGTTTGAACGGATCTTCAAGAAAATTGCACAAGCTGTTATTACTGTCAAATGACACAAATAATTAGATTTTGGAGTTCATACAAAGAAAATTATGGTTCCAGAGCTAATTTGAATTCTTTGCTACCGTTACCTCGTTTGGCGGAGGTATGGGCTCTCAGAGTGCTCTAGTTATTTAATACGAACTCTACCTATTGTAGCTGCAAGTAATTAATAGATTACAAGAGCTGCAGGTATTCGTACAAATATAAGAAATTTAGAAGCAAGGTGAAAAGCATTCAAGGCAGGACGCACAGCAAAATCGGATAAAGTAATACGAAATGTATTTAAAAATGCATTTAAAAAAATTTAAATACATTGTATTTAAATACTCGAAAATGTAGTTAAATACAGTATTTAATTACACGTTTTTGAAAGTATTTGTAAATACACTTTTAAATAACAAAATGTATTTAAATACGTATTTAAATACAATTGTATTTAAATACTGCCCATCACTGGGGGTAGCCCACCTTTACGCTATGTACATCAGGATATGCCCTTATTTTGCAACAAAAGTTTATTTTCTTGTTTCATTCCAACGGGAAAAATGTTGGTAGCGAAGTGACACCGTCTGCTGTAAATAATTAACCCTTCACCGAGTAGCTGAAAAAATTTTTTCTGGGTTAGCATTATAGAAATAAAGGGTTACAAGCGACTTATCTTACATGTAAACGTTTGTAAAGTGAAACTTGTCGGGTTTCAGCTACACATATTACTAGGCTAATGAAAGTGCACGAGACATATATGTAGAAACACTAAACCTATTTCATTATCTATTTACTATCAGCTGTGCTGTCACAATCATTACTCTTTGAACGTTTGCTTTATAATCCATCTTTTAACTGACATAATTCAAATTAAGGTAAATTTGATGGTTATTCGAGTCTCATGTTATTCCCATATTTAGAATGCCAGCACTGTCGTTTTGATATGAGTGTGGTCATGATCATATAGTTTATTTTATTCAGTGTTTGTCTCCTCCATTTGCTCGACAAATCACACTTCTTGTGCGGATTTTAAAGAGTATCAGTTGATTGCATCGCATCTAACCCCAGGGTACACACGTATAGACTACTTACAGTGGCATCTTTCTTGTCATCGAAAAAAAAAATACTTTTTACGGCGAATGTAAAGAATGTCACATAGGGCCTATGCTAAATTTTTTTCCATATGCAAAGTCTGGGATTAAAAAATTACTACAGTGATATTTATTTGAAACACTGGAGTTTTCGGCAGTGTATGCTAATGAAGCAAATTCTATCGCCCGTAAATTACTAGTACAGTATATGAAACTTCCCGATGATGAAAGGTTAAGACTAGAAGACCTCCATTTCATTCTGACATTATACTCGTACTCGCAGAGCGGTTAAATCGATGTGATCGTTGTCACGTCTCTTTTTCTTATACCAGTCAGAGATTGAGAAGTCTTGCTATAATCTGGAGTGCACCATCAACGTTTCTGTCATTGCGAGGTTACTATTCTAACCAGCAATGGTGCTTGCCAGGGAGTTGCAGTTAGGACTTGAGTTCATCATTGACACCCTAGCTATAACAATCTGTGGTTGAACGCAGCCGCGGACTACTCTTGGGCCTCATGGTAAGCTATCTGCAGCACGAACCGGTACATGTGAATTTCATAGTTCTGGTGTGCGGTTAAGGTAACTCCATCTTTAGTATTATCCGCAGGAACTTTTCGCGTGTTTCTGTTCGACGATTCACAATAGAAACCGCACGAAGATTCTTTGTTGCCTATTACAACTTTTCTTCTTTTTTGTCGCCATGACAGACGTTCCCGACTTGGAGTGACCGCGGCAGAGAGGGGCGCCTGGTGCACTCTGGTTGTCGCTCTACTGGCTGTTTCCACCGCCCTCATCATTGTCATCACTCTCAGGACCCACGCTCGTGAGTAATTTGTCATCATCGTCATCACTCTCAGGACCCACGCTCGTGAGTAATTTGTCATCATCGTCATCACTCTCAGGACCCACGCTCGTGAGTAATTTGGCCTTCTGGCTGCAGCCTTTATGTACTCATTACATATATGTGGAGGACAGAAAGCTTTAAAACCCTAGATCACTAAGCTAGGGTATACGATACCCTATCGCTGCCCAAAAGAATTACTGGTTAGTGTTCGAGAATTAATGGACTAGATCGCCTAACCTCAAGTTTGGGTATCGCACCAGTGAATATACACTTCTATAATCATCTCAGCAAGGGAAGGGTACGTGGGGGCGAAATAGTTTACACGTACTATGCTATATACGTTAAGTGCAAAGCTCCCAACTTGTTAGAAAAAAGACCTACTGCATCTAGTTTACTAAAAATGTTTCCAAAATATTGAGCACTGCAGGTCGTCTAATAAAGTTTACTGTCTTTGATATGATGTTTTCTTCATGGTTGTGCCCTCTACCATAAGTTCTTTACCAATTTTCGTTTCGCAAAAAAAAAAAAGCATGAACACAAGTAGTCTCTTGATTTCATAGTACTTGAGAATCTAAGGTGTATCATTGATTTATTTCTCTTAATGCTACAGCCAGTTTTATTAAACATAGGATCTGCCTCTATTGTGTTACATACGCTAACTCGACAAAAACAAGCATATACACATAAACATTGTTTAGTATCATACTTACATCTATGATACATAGCTACTTGCAAGTTTGAATTATAACATCAAACTTTTATTATTAGTATTTTTTATATGATGTAGGGAATATATATGTACTTTACCTGTTTCCGTAACGCCAGAAAAACATTCAGTCGAGAAACACATCTACATATACCTTGACTTGCCATCACTCTATAATTTAAGTTCCAGTAATGAAATTCCCTCTTTAAGTCCCATAGTTAGGTTTATGAACGGGAACTAGATCAGTCTCTGTATGCCCTAACAAAGTTTTGGGTCGCCCTAGAGGCTAAAACCAGAAATACGATTCTGGGGAGGCGTTGCTTTTCATTTAAAGAAAATGTGAATTTACAATTACCGTTTGTGTGCTTTTGTGACTAATCGTATAGTAACATCGAGTTTCTGTTTTTTTACGATAGGCACTTTCCTTAACGGTGCTCCGACCATCCTGCCTGGGCACCAACAGAAGCCCCCAGACACCACCGCCCCCAGCGGAGGTGTCTGCTACAGTCAGGCGTGTCTGCGAGCTGCCTCCAGGCTCCTGGACAGCATGGACCGAACTGTCGACCCTTGCGAAGACTTCTACCAGGTGATGTCTTCTCTTCAACATGCGAATGTGTTAGGTACTTTGAAGGACCATGAACTGGCTCAGCCCCACTACTTAATAATTCATGGTATTAGTTACTTGATAGATTGATTGTTTCTTCTCCTTGTCCCATTCCTATAGCGTTACACAGTAGGTATAATTTCACTAGCGCGACGGCAAAAAACCGTCGCCTTATACCAATTATTTTATTTAAGTTTTGAAGACATCTGGAGTTCATCTCAGCGATAGCGTGGATACTGAACTGCACTTTTTACCTACAGCAAAGCTTTATTTACTCTGAATTTTTTATATGAAAACTGAGTAGAAGATCAACGAATGAGGAGGTAAAAATATTTTCGAAAGTAATTCCTCAAAAAATAATGAAAAAAATAGGGTTTCATTGCAGTAATGAGCTTCGTGAGACATGACTTCCTAGACATTCCATAAAAGCCAATACCAAAAATATGTAGTGTTTTAACAAGTAGACAAAGTTAAACATTTTTGTGTTGAAAAATATCAACTGGCCCTGAGTCTGTGTTTTTTTTTTTTCTTGAGGTCGACTTAATCTTCTCTGCATGATCGAGTTTTCGGATGTTTCAAACGTAATCGCCTTGCGATAACGCATGAAGCTCGATTAAAATTGGTGAATTTAACCCTTGAACTCTGAAGATATCAGTTCCGGACAGTTTGAAGCTAACCGAATTGGAGTATTTTTCTTAGTATGGGAAAGTCGAAGATAATTTTGTGTATCACATTACATGTACAATTTCTCTTATTTAAATATGCGTCTTTCGAGTGGTTCGAGCACTTACACTTTGTATATTGGGGCTGAGAATACGATACTGCACGCAGGCTTTGAGATCACACTGCATAATTGCTAGCGGTAGTTAAACTAGGATTATAACAGCAGTAATAATAATAATAACCACATTGCACATAGTTTATTGAAGCATTCTTTAAGAAACTTTCTCTGGGCACGTGCTCGAACATTTTATTAATTCGACGCGACTCGTGGACTTCTGTCTCATCTGACTCTAGTCTTCAAGACTTAATCCGAATACAGCTTCCAACTCATAGGGCGTTCGGTCTGCGAGATCTTGATGTGGATTTGCCTTGACACTTTTTAGCCTTTGAGGAGCGTACACTGCTCTCGTTGGTTCATTTTTAGATTACACTGTAATGGCTGTCGCTATTTTTTCAGCTACCCAAGCTAAGTCAAAATTGGTAGGAAGATGAAAGAAAATGCAGGGGCAGAGGTACATCGATCATGTTTGGAAAGAATTTGAATCAAGATTATAATTTTAAGTGTGACACATCGAACCCAGCTTTAAAAATTGTAATCCCTGAATTTTAGAAAATAAATTTGTAAATATTGTGGCATGCTTTCTCGGTGGGCAGTACACATGCGGCCAGTTTGTGGAGGACAACATCGTCCCTGACGACTCCCACTACCGGTCTGCCATGCAGCAGATGCAGGAGGACGTCCTGGTTATCATCAGAAGTGAGTGTTAGCTTCTAGCAAAGGTGGGCGCTTGCGGCCATTTGCAGCCCAGCCACTAGAGTAAAACCAAACGAAGACACGTAGCAAATCCAGAACTACGGCCTTGACCTACTCATGTGACTAAACCATAAATTCTCTACCCTGTGTGGCTATTACTTTCTATTTGTATATTGCTGGCATTCTTTCACAAAAATGCGCCCTCTGGTGGACACTTAGAATTCAATACTACAGTTAAATAGATTGTTTCATGCACGTGTTCCTTTTGTCAAATTTTTTGCCACATCAGGAGTTATTACACAAATGACCCAATTAAATTTTAATTTACCTTTGATTACACTGCTTAACGCACATTTTGTGGCCAGAATATCTTTCAATTGAATTTTCACAAGTTATCCTCTGTAATTCCAACTTTACTTTAAAGTCCGTTTTGGTCTCTCACGTCTCATTTTTAAGTATTCACTTGCTTGTTTTTTTTTTTTTTTTGCAGTTCGTCAGCGCTATTTCTGCTGAACGCCCATTGGGATTAGTTAGTGACGGTTCATATACTGCTGAACCCACATTAATGCCAATGAAATAAAATGCGGAAATAGACGACGTGCTGGTAGAGTTGCTGGTGTTAATCTAAAATCAGCGCTTAATGATAAATTAGCAGTTATTTTTAAGTTCACAGCCCTAGGCTAAGAAATATTTTTGTGCTATCATAGGCACAGCGATTCTCGAAATGTGACTATATGGTTCCTCTGGGCGTTAGCATTAAGAACGAGTCTAAACTTTCAAAGGTGCTACAGTATGTCCAGCTAGATCGTATTGTGAACTGCGTAGCATTAGTATACTGATGCGCCTATATGTGCATCTTAAAAGCGATAAAATCATGACATCGCACTTTTAATTTATAAATGATATGCTGGCGACTCGACCATTAACGGAGCAAATTACATCAATGTTTAGCTTAAGAACGTCATTGTTGCATCATGAGAGCAAAGTACTGATGCTATTGTCTGGTTTGTGTCTCCTGCAATGTTAAACATCATCAGCATCATTCGCCCCTTTGAGTAGTTACTTTCAAAACTGCAGTAAATGTGATAAACTATGCTTCAAGAATAATTTCTTATCTTTCTAGCTTCACATCACTTTTTATGTTAATTATGGATTCGCACCATTCTACTGCTTCTTTTCGAATACATCTCTTACTGAAAGACACGACCGTATATCCTCTTCATCACAATACTGCACTATAAAAAATCGGGATTTTGATGGAGAGCAAGAGAGTCCCCCGCCATCATGCCGCCTTTTCCAAACTAGCATTTCTTTTCTGCCGAAAGTCTCCCTAAAGAAACAAAAGCTGCATCTCGATTTGGGCCGTGGAAAATGACTGGCCTAAGCTGTCCAATTCTGGAAACTGAGGAGTAACGGTCCCAGCTGGCCCGTCCCTGGCACGTCTCGTCTCGGTGACGGGCCTGCAGAGGTCCCAACATTTTCTATTTCTCGCCTCGGCGCCCTCGAGGCCCTTTCATTTTAGCCTCATTAATTGCTCGTTATCTCGCGAGGCAGCAACCGTCGGGGTCTCTACAGCCGACATCTTGTGATGAACTTCGTGCAGTGTGATCCCGGCCTACTTTTTCCTGGCGACTTTTGACGAGAGTTTTTGTCTGGGCTAATTTGGCTGCCAGAGTTCGGCGTGCGTGATGATGTATTTGATTAATTATGGTCGTTGTCTTTCTGTAAAGAATAGCGCGAAAATTCCTTAATGATATAATTGATGAATGAGTCGTAGTGTCTTGCAAGGGAGAATGGCTCAAAAGCTACTCAATGCCGTAATTCATGAATGGACAGATGTGTCTTGCAGAGGACAATAACGAAACTCCTGTTGATTATGTAATCGATACTAAAACTCATGATTTCTTTTACTAGAGACCTGAGCAAAAACTACTTTATGATAAAGCTGATAGCTGGGCAGTCGTGTCTTCCAGAACAGAAAATCGATGCTGTAATCGATCATGAAACAGCTACCTATCTTCTTCTAGTCCAGGACTGGACAAAATACGACTTCATTGTGCAAGTGTTGATAACTGAATTGCTGTCTTTCAGCTATGAATGGCTCAAAAACTAATTTATTTCACAATTCATTGTGTAATTAGTTAGTCAATTCCAAATCGAGTTAAAAATTACTTGATAATATATGTAAATGATGTGTAAAATTCTTTCTATCATTTCACTTGATCGGCATGCATCTACCTGCATTATTTTCTGAACTGGAATTTTTACTTCTTTTATTTAATGGAAATTATCCACTCTCGTCAAACACTGTAAGTGCTTTGCCTCTGAGTGTATTGCCCATAAAGGCGATGAGCACAAGAACCAGAGGAGCTGTAATAAATGAGCTCTCTTCTTTGACCTCCAGAGATGCTCACCACCGACCCGGCTGGTAATGAAACAGAGGCCCTGGGCAAAGCCAGACGACTTTATCATTCCTGTATGAACACAAGTAAGTTTACCATAGTCAACATCATACCGTTGACATTATTTATTTAAATTAATGGTGTGTGACCTTTTCTTTGCTTGGCACCCGCAGAAAACTTAATAGTGCTCTCGCACCCCAACAAAATGAATGACTCATACTATGATAAAAAATTAAGTTTAAAACCACTAATTTTGTACACTTAAGCTATCTAAGTTAATTCTTGAATGATACACAAAATTCAAGATATCGCATCCCGTAAAAAGTCATCTTGCACCTCCAGCATTCCCAGATGGAAACCCCTGAATTGAATCGTCGTTAATGCTAATATATTTTTACAAATATAGCTTCTCCTTTGGTGAGCCTTACTTATTTCTAGAAGGCAGTGCAGTGAATTATTGTATTTATCTGTCAACAATACATATACTGCATAGGTAGTGTAACCATCATGGGCATTGACTCATACAACATTATGATTTTCATATATATTTGTGCATGTGCACAGAAGTACAATATTAACAGTCAGTATCACATTGAAACATTATATCCTCGACTTTTTTTTCCATTGCATGCAGAACTAGAACTCCTCGTGGCGTAAAACCATCACTCGCAGTGGAGGGGCTAATTCAACGACGTGATTTTAGACGGCCAGCTAACTCTAGATTTTTGGCATGTTTCACATTTCAGTCAACCCACTTGACTGCCTAAAAAAATATTATTATAACCCAACTCCTTTTGCCTCTTTTTGGGTGGACGGACCACAAAACTTAACGCTGTCATTTTTGATGGCCAGCTTACTCTAGAGTTTATCATTTTTACATCTAGGTCAACCCAAATGACATCCTGCAACAAATTATGAACATTACTCAACTCCTAAATTGTCCCTCTTTTTGGGTGCTCAGATAAGCAAACAAATATAGATAAATCTTCAACGAACACCTTATCTCCGCTCTTCACTTCGCTAGTGGGTGATAAATATGAATGTTTTTCAATTTAATAAACAGCTGTACAACAGAAACATTATATACAGAGCTGTGCTTATACCTGGGCTTAGAGAAAAACAGCATGGCGACAACATTATGTGCAGTTCTATCAACATCGTTGTAATTAGCGACAAATATAACATTTCGACACAAATTGTGCTTGCATGCTAATCTCGGCTAAGCGACTATTCTTAGCCTTATCAGTGCAGCAAGAAAATAAAATTTATGGATGCATAAGTTTTCCTGTAGGATTAAAAGAGCATTGATTTCTACTTAAATCCTTATGTCCAGCAGTGATGCCACCTACCCAAAATTTTACTCCCGTAAATGCACTCAATTTCGCCCACAGGTTCTCATGGACCGGGAGAAGCATCTCATGCAAATTTCCATATTGTCCCGCAAGCTTCAGCTTGAAATAGCTCCCTCACAAACTACTTCACAAAGGCCTCCTCCTCCCCTGTTAATGTGATCCCCAAACTCCAGTTACCCTCTGAAAGTGAACTGTTTCATGGTACCGAAAACATTACTCCTGATTTTAGGTTTCCGGTAACCATAGATGATTATTATCATGCTGCTGTCTTGCGGAAACGACGTCAGTAACACGCAACAAGTGTGACTGTCGGTGATACGGAAAATACGCTGATTAAAGCACCGACTTCTTCAAGTTGATGGCTTATATTCTTTCTTCAAAATGCCGCAATCCTCAAATTCTCACAGTTTCTGTCTTTTAGCTTTCAGAAGTGATCCTTCGCGCGTTATTTACTTGCGACGACGATGAATAAAACACAAAAAGTGTGAGCTTCTCTGACGCAGAAAGTACACTGGTTAAAAGCGCGAAATTCCTGACTTATTTCCCGGTTAAAAGTGGCTACCCCAATCCAAAGTTTCTCCGGATCTCTGCCTTCCAGTTTCTGGAGGCGATCGTTCTAACCCAGCTGGCTTGTGGAGAACATCGATAAAACGCAACAAGTGTGACAGTCTGAGGCTTTTGGCAGCTGTTGTGATGCAGCAGAAACTCCGGCGAGCCAACTTTTGAGAGTCAATGACATTTGGTCGCAGCCATGACACTCAGACAGTCTCTGTTGTGGCTAAAGTTGCTTCTGGCGCGGGGCTTTCGGCTGTTCATGTGATCCGAGGAAAATTTGGACGATAGAACATTACTGTGTGCCTCATATAATGGACTGCGGTTGGGTTTGGGGAATTTCAGACTCCCCGTTTTGGGAGATGGAGTGTACAAAAGTTCCTGGCCTCAGCCCGCGAGCCTATTGTCGAGTATTGAAATTGTAAGGTGCTCGGCCTGGAGAATGAAGCTGAATGCCAGTAAGACCAAGTCGATGATTATCAGTCGGTCTCGGACACTTGTACCGCAGCATCCCCAACTATAGATTGATGACACTTTGCTTCAGGAGTCTAGCTCCTTGGAGATTCTTGGTGTTGTCTTTGATGAAAAACTTACTTTTGAGCCGCATATTAGGAGGTTGGTGTCACGTGCTTCCACTAAGATTGGGCTCCTGCGTAAGGCGAATTTGTGTTTGGTGACAGTGAGGTTGTTCGCAGATGTTTTTATACTTTTTTGCTGCCTGTGTTGGAGTATTGCTCACCGGTCTGGGCTTCAGCTGCTGAAACCCACTTGCGTCTGTTGGACCAACTTGTTAGTTCGGCCAGCAGGCTGTGCGCTGATAGTGATCTGGTGAAACTGTCCCACAGGAGAAGGGTAGCCGGGCTATGTATGGTTTATAAGGTATGCAACAATTACTGTAGAGGCATTGTTTGTATTCTTCTCTCCCTGCCCTCAAGGTCTTTAGGAGAGAGACACGTTGGATGTTGGATGTAGAACTAATCAGTTCGGTCGGTGCTTCGTTCCCTGGTCGGTTGAGGTTTGGAATTTATTGCCGGCATCGGCTTTCGGTCGTATTGGCCTGCAGGCGTTAAAGTCAGCTGTTAATGGTTTTTTGCTGGATTTCATTTTTGTAAAGTGCTTCATTTGGGTTGTATTACCTGTCCGTGGGAGCTAAAGCGTGAAGTTTTAGTAACAATAATAATAATAATTGATCCGAGAGAACTTAATCCAAGAATATTAGTCTATATCGCATATATAGCAGACTGCTGTTGGAATAGTGGAGTTTAAAAGAGGGTTCACAGTAGTGGCTTTTGTTCTGTTTAAGCCTATCAGTCGTTCAGTGAAAATGTTTTTGATAGGCTAGTTGGGTTTCACACTTGACTGTGCGTGTGAACGATATGTAGCATAACCATAGATTCTCAACCGGAATTGATTGCAGTTAAGGAGTCTTCGTGTATCAGGTATACCAACATTTTTAACAGCAATGTTAGTGATCACTGATGAGTGTGATAATTCGTTACGGCAATACGCAGGATTCTGTTTATTTAGGTTTTACAGACACTCTAATAAAATATACAATAGGAGAATCGATATAATCAGCATTAAACCATTAATAAGGCTCCCATTTGTATAAACTATCAAGTGTCTTCAGATTCTCTACACACGCCAGTCAAAAGAACAAGTTTTGTCATCTTCACGTTCGAATGTGTTACTGTTACTAATTAAATAACATTCTCAAAAATTTGGAGTGATAATTCCGTCCGAATTTGGAAAGATGTCCGAAATATAACTAACGACATTTGCTGAGCAAACTGAACTTGACTTGACTTGGCTAACAGTTTTAGAACATTTTTTTGTAATCTCAAAGCTCTGTTTGCCAGGGCTCAACAAAACGTTTGGACGATTATCTGAAGACATAAGTTCGTTTAACTAACGAGTTCACCAGCCAGTATTCCCTTCTTTCACAAACCAAAGATATTTTAAGCCAGGTTCGCTTTATTAAGCGCCTAAACTAAGTGGTTTTGAAATTAGATTTGGACAGAAAACAATGAAAATCTGCACCGTTCTTACCATTAAAAATACAGTTTTGCCGACCTGTCATGTTAACGTTATTTTTTATAGTGTGGCACGTAACGTACTCGTACTTCCGCCACTGTTAGTACATAGAATATTTACCAAAGTTAAAAGCTGTGCGTCACGGCTGGTGCGTGTTTTACTGACAAATTGTAAGATATTTGAAACATTTTTGCTGCCCTTTTGTTATTCAGAAGAAAGAAAGTGTTTGCATCTGCAAACAACACTGCTTTCTGCCAAAATTATATTTCAAAATCTACTGCTTCTGGAGTTTCATGAAACGAAGCTCAGCGGAAGTTCGCGTCGACGCCGTCAAAAATACAACGTACCGCATTATGCCGTCGCGTGCTCTAGCTCTGCCACTCGTCAGAGCAGCGGCATCCTTTGTTGGCCGACGGTCTGCGACGGCAAGGAATCAGACTCGCCGTTTTCATGATGGAGTATTCCTTTTCTTAGACCAACGTTATTTTCCAAATAAATTGACACCTTCAAGATCAAAATTTTACAGCCCAAGCTTTCATTTTAGTATACGTATACCGTATTTATTTTTTAACGTACACAAAACAAAAGCTTGGGTTATTAAATCTAGATATTGAAGATGTTAACTCATTTCAAATAGTGGTCAATTGAGCAAAAAGTTCTTGCTGTAACCCTTCAGGGCCAACTGTACGCATTTATGGTTAATAGGGTTATTCGGATATAAGAACGAAAGTGTTGGAGTTTTTTTTTTTCTTTCTTTCTTTCTTTTTTAAGTGTAACGCCATTCCAGTCTTTCTCATACCTATAACTTATAGCTGTTAGAAGTGAGAAGTCGAGGCACTGTAGTTTGTTGTCATATGAAGATGCATAAAAAGTTTCTGTTTATTAGGGAGTTGGTGAAGGTGCACCGAAGTTATATTTTCAGAAAAAGTAACTTACAGAACAAAAATAAAAAATAAATAATCTTAGAGCGCATTAATATTATTGCATATCTAGTTATGGTACTTCAAACATTTTATTATTTTCATGTTGAAATCTTATAACTCCTCACTATTTAATGCAATTGTGCTAATAAAGAAATGGATAAGGTAAATACATATATACTGTCCCTGCTTTAGAAGCCGTCTTGATCAACTTGCGAGAGCACATTCATTGTCCGTGGCACGTAGTACGCCTGATACTTCTTTATTTTATTCTATCCAACTCAGCGAACTTTCAACATCTCGCAGCTGCTGCTTGCTTTCCAAAACTTGGCCCAGCA
>LQNS02001155.1:22046003-22056431 GCA_001587735.2 Parhyale hawaiensis | reverse complement strand
GTCTCAGTGATGTTGTAGGTGTGGATTTTACCAATCACTGAGTTAACGCGGAAAGCAGCTGCTCGGATCTTCGGTTCCGGTAGGTGTCGTAGGCTAGGATGACCTTTTGGCGTCGTTTCTACGCTGGAGTTTCGGACTAAGTCCCGCAGCTCCAGCAAGTCACTCCGCTGCTGGTCGGATAAGTCAGGTTCTGTCTCTTCGTCCATCGAGTCTCTCAGGCTCATATCGTGGGCCGGTAAGTGCCGAGGCCCACCTTGCGGTGACTGGTTGGGGTCGTCCGAGTCAATCTCAGATGGGACGTAATTCGACAGTAATGTGTCACTAAGATTATTATTGTTATTATTGTCTTGAGATGGCATTATATTAGATATTGAAGAATGCGATTAGAAGCACAAAGAAGAATTGCGGTTACCCACGACGTACGTTTCGCTGTCCTCAGCTCATCAGGTGGGAGGGTCGAAGATGGTCGAAATTGATATCAATAAATTCTGTTGAAATTTCGGCAGGTTACCACAGTGAGATGTAGTGGTGATACCGAGTATTCCAAAGCTTAAATACAATTTTCAAACTAGCAAATGTTTCTTTGAAATTTAGAACATCGTCCGTTACGTTGACTCCAACTCCAATACAGGTGCTTCCTCATATCTCTCACAGGATACTCGTTCAAAATGCTCTTTAAATTCTATCACCTCAATCATTCCACTCGCTGGCGCTTTCATTCCTCTCTTGCCCACTTTTCTCGAAAGCTTGTACATGACACCAATTTTACCGGATTCACACGCTTCTTTACATTCCCTTATCCTTTCACTCCACCATTCTCTCTCAATCATCCTGAGATATCTCTTAATATTCTTCCTCGCCTGTTTCACTTGCTCCCTAATGTTTTCCATTCTCACTTCTAACTCATTCATTCGTCTATCATTCGCTCGCACTCTCAACCTCCTTCTAGCTTCCACCATCCGGTCGCATTCATTTCTCTCATTTACCGCCTCATTCACCCTTCCAACTAAACCATCAATCACTTCCTCATGCCCAATCATTCACGGGCTGGAGACTCTCGCACTCGACTCACCACACACCTCTTTCGCCGCGCTTACCATCACATCACTTACATTCTTCCACTCGCACTCATTCCCATTCCTTTTTTGATTCTGCATCAATTCTCTCGTTCTCTCCACATACTCTCTCTTTTTCTCATCATCATCATCCAACACCTCTCATCGGACCCTCGGTGTTTTCCTCTCATTCCTTCCACTCACTCTCCATTTCTTCCGTTCCACTCGCACTCTCATCACTTTCGACCTAAGATCTGATAAACTCCATTCACTCCTAGTACACATTCTCTCAACTACCCTATGCCTTTCGCTCTTCCTCACGATAAAGCCATCCAATTCATACCACCTTCCGTACCTCACATTGAACCACGTGCCTCTCCTTTCATGCTTTATGTAACTATTAACATACGCTAACCCATGCTCCTCACACCAGTCAATCAGATCCCTTCCAGCCTCCTTCATTTTTCTCCCCACCCCATACTTGCCAGTCACCCCCTCCCTCACACCTCCCCTGCCCACATTTGCATTAGAGTCCCCCCCCCCATCACCAACCTTCCCTGTCCTCCACAAGCTACTTGTCTTTCTAAGTCCCTCCTATATTCTGTCATTCCTTCCTCATTCGTTCCATACACCCCCTGGTACGCCGATATCACTCTTAGCCCACTGAAAATACTTCCACCACTCTTTCCCCGTACCACCTCTTCATACTCCCCTCCATCCACCTCCCCATCGCCTCTCCCCGCAACAGCACACTGCATTTCCTAGAGTGGATTACAGTCACTCTCTCCTCTTCCTCGCCCAGCCACACCAGCCCCTCCCCCTCCGCCGTCAGCTCTGTCAAGCATACAATCTCCCATCCCATCCTACACACTCTATCTACCACTCTTCTCATTTTCTCTCTGTTGTTCACTCTTATAGACATCTTTTGCACATTCCAAGTCACGATAGTTATTCCTTTTTTCCCCTCATTGATTCGATCATTCATTCTACTTCTCTCCCTCCTCCTCTCTCGCCTCCTTTCATATCTTCTTTCACACCTCTCTCTCTTGCTCCTCTCATGCTTTCCTCTCATGCCCCTTCTGCACCCCGGACCAAGGTTAGGGTGTACCGTACTCAAACGCGCTCTGACGGGCGCCACCACGCCCCTCAGGCTCAGCCCCTGAGCCCTGAAAGTGCGGGTCCCCGGAGGGCCCTCGCCATTCTCTTCTTTAGAGAGGGCACTCCCTCCCCGGCTACTGGAGGAACCCTCTGCCACGGCCGGATGGCGGCTAGGAGAAAGGTCTCGCGACCAAGCCCCATCGCCACTCCCCCACCACCCGCATAGACCTTTGCCGCTCTGGAGGAGGGACATGATTCCACCCCTGGCGTCTCCCTCTTCCGCCACTCGGAGGCACCCCAGCAGGGAAGCAATTTCAACTGTCCCTAATTAAGAAACGTTTGCCATCTTCTTCAACTTGGTCTATTTTCTACCTATCGGTTTTCAATGGAGCTTGAGAGGACGAACAGAGCCTCCAACGTGGGTTAATTTCCGCCTGTTTTGTTAAAGCGTGACAGAAAATGGATAAACAAGCAGATAAATATACATCGATCTTTATTGAATTGTAGGTAATTGCCTACTGAATTCCATCAGAAGAACAGGATCACCAAAATTTCCAAGATGGCAAGGAATGCCTCAGATAAAAAAAATAAGGGGTAGGGATTTCACTTTAACCTTCAGGAACCTCGTCATCTTTGATTATAAAATTTGCATTCTG
Source organism: Parhyale hawaiensis (assembly GCA_001587735.2). Lineage (NCBI taxonomy): Eukaryota > Metazoa > Arthropoda > Malacostraca > Amphipoda > Hyalidae > Parhyale > Parhyale hawaiensis. The sequence continues at coordinate 22,053,622 of LQNS02001155.1, read as the reverse complement.
GCCTATTTTCAGTCTATCTATTTCGTTAAGAGCGGACACGAAAAAAAATTAAATATTGGATGAAGCCAACCTCAGAAGAGAGTACGATCGACGATGCAACGGAGTGATTAGAGAGGCTGTACCGTATATATGTATCTGCATTGAGTGAACTTCTGCGATTGATAAGAAAGAATTTTTTTCCTATCCTTAAGAGCGTGACACCGAACATATAAATCCATTATATAATAAAACACAGCTGTTGGTCGCTTGCTTGCTCCTTCGCTCCCTTCCTCGCTCCAAGGTTGGTCCGTTTCTCCGTCACGCAGTTAAGAGTTTAAAAGGAGAAAATTCATGTTCTGAAGAACAAGTTGAGATACCATACAATTTCAGCGCTTTGTTAAACAAATCCGGACCCTCACGAGAAGTGACTACCAGTGAGCCCTAACTCCCTGTTGGGCCTCACACCCCGGAGCTCAGCATATGCGGAACCCGACAGGCCACACGGCGTCCACCAGCCCACGGACATCTGTCTGATCGCTTATGTGTTTTTCTTCAATTGTATTCCGCGTTAAGCTTGTGCGTCGCAACCTCGATTTAGTGCTAATAGTTTTCATGTCTCTCAAATACACCAAGATAGGAGTTCTAAAAACTCTCGAGCATACTACATCAGCAGATTGTACTAAAGTCTGACGTTTAGCCTAAAGAAATTTCCGCGTAGGAAAGGCCAGACACCAATGTTTTCAGCGCTGTGCGCAATAGCAATGCAGGCCAAGTAACAGTACAACTTCCTTGTCGCGGTGCATATAAGCACTGCTCCAGTAGAGACTGTGTCTTTTGCATCTCTTCGTTCTCAACGCGAGCTAAGGACCCAGCTGCAGCTCGTTACCACTCTCAACTTATCATTGCACCAGTTCTCTTAATTTTGATAAACCGAACTTATAGACAATTGTCACTACTTACGAACTCCGCACAACTTACTTACTGTCAATTTCGCCTTATACTACTTAGTAAAATCAGAAAACCATCGAAGTGTTATTTACCCTTTTTGTACTTTTAGCACGGTTCAACACGCTTGGAATAACGGTGACAAATATAGCTCTGGATCTCCGGCCTTTGGATCCCCAGCCTCTGGATCCCCGCTTTCATTGCTGAATGATATCGAAGAAGTTGCATCTTCACGCTGAGCAGACGCCTTTTTATATTGAATTTACATGGTATCCAAATTTCGCCGCTGGAGGTTCAACAATCAGTTGGTATCCACAATACGGCAAGCCCTGGGCATATCCAGTGATTTTTTTTGACTGAACTATATTTTTCTTAGTGCAGTGCAACTTAATGCTTCATCAATTCCAAGCTGATATTCACTCCTTATCTTGCCCCGGGGGGTATATTTTCTATCTCAAAACTCATGGTTGTACAGCTTGCGTTTCAGTAATGGAAGATCAGGTCTACATGGATGAGACTTATAATACAGCAAAACCTATACTGGGAACCAGAACAATAAAAATCTCAATCACGAAATTTTTGCTGTCATTTTTGACGGCTGGGCCCTCTAGTATTTAATGAAGACGGGTCGTCTCAAATTCTTGCCTGTCATTTTCTTGACGGTTGGGTCCTCGAGTAAATATCTAAACAAACTACGGTCATTCATAGTGTTAGACGATTGTATCTACGTTAATGTGTGTGTCACGCTCTTCAGAAATAGATAGGCGGAAATTCGATACTTAACTTCCAATATGAATAATTGTACTCGTATACATATCTACGCTTTTCATTTTTCTTTGCAAAATTTTACTCGCTTGTCTGCTAGCGGATGACATTCCTCATATGTTCTGGGTCGTAGCCAGGATACGCCACATGTAAAGAAAACGGGTAGTATTGGGCATCTCTGCACTGATTTTTTTTTTTCGAAGATAATATGCTGAGAGAGCATCCGCCACTTCAGTGCGATGTCTGAGGAAGTGCAATGACATATTGAGAATAAGAGTGCTCTGCAGCGGAGTGAAGCAACGAACAACATTGTTTTGCTATCGAATTGAGCAAAGCAGAAAAATACTGAGCTATCAATCAGCTTGCGAAACCACGTGTCCCGAAATAGTGAGAAGAAAATAGGATACGCCGACAAAAAATTGGAACGTGAAACCTTGTGGAGGGCTAAATTGTCCGTAAACTGTGGGAAATAGGGCTTAGAAAATGTGTGCAAATACATAAAAGAACATTGCAAGAAGAACAAATCGTATTTCTATGTCTTTATCACGACACAAGTGCGAATTCTTTGCTAACAGAACAAATGCGTGATACACTGGTGAAATCATTATACTACTAGGAAAAGTTAGGCGAGATGTAAGGTAGCCGGACTGCGCAACGAAAGACTGGGTTAAGCGACGGACGTTAGTTCAGACGGTGTGGGTTTAGTTAGAAGCGCAGCCTCTGGTTAAATAAGGTGAGTAAAAACATTCACTAACCGTGTGCGTCACGCTCTTCACTAATAGATGGAAGGAAATTACACCGTCCCGGGATATTCTGGGTACGACCTGGGAAGGGATCAGTGATGGGCACTAAATACATCGATTTATTTAAGTTCTAATTACTAAATACATCGTCAAAATGTATTTAAATACTTTGGTAAATACAATGTTCAATTATTTTTTGTTTTCAGTCTTCACATAGACGTACGAGCGGAAGGCACGGAGGGGGGGGGGGGGCAACTGCCCTCCCTGAGTTCCAAAGACTACTGAAATTCGGGCAAATGGCAGGGGATATTCGGACATTTTGTTGAAATATAAAAAAATCAACTTTTAGGGAGAAAAATGAGGATGAGATCGCAATTGAGAATTTTTTTGTAATATTGTTTGGCAGTTGACTTGTATTCAGGATTAGGCGCTTAATAAAACTATCACGCATCCAAAAATACCAAAGATACACAACTTTAACATTGGCTGATTACATATTTGTGGCATTTACTTGTCAACACATGTTTTCATGTCCAGTGTAGAAATCTTGCATGTTGAGTACCGTGTCTTGTTGACCAGCGTTTCAGGTAGGTTGCAACTTTTTGTTTAAATTCATTCTCGAAAATTTGTGCGCAGATTTTGACTATTTTTGTCCCAAAAATTTGTAATTTTAAGCTCGACCTGTGCGCTCTGTCAGCTGTCGTCTAGGCACCCATAAAACCCTGTTAGGGTTGACAAAGGGTATGAATTGGGTCTGTTCCGCGCACCATTTATTATTATTGGGCCAATCAAAATAGATTCAATTTTAAACTCTAAGTCTTATCCCTCCCGAGCGACAAGCGCCATTTTAACCTGGCAGAGTTGCAGCGGTGACTGGAATTGAACTGATGGGTCATGTTGGTAGATATAGAATTTAAAACTTTTTGAGACTAAAATCATCAAAACGGAAGCATAAGTTTGCAAAAAAAGTAGAAAACCGATCAACTAATAATTTTCAAGGTAAAAAGTATGTTTAGCCAGACAGGGTTATGGATGAATTTTTGGAGAAACGAATAGTGCTTGCCATTCGAGAATCAGAAGATACAGTGTCTCGAGGTATTTTAATTAGCCCAATAATAAAACATAGACGTAAAGGACAAACCCAATTTACCCCATTCTTGAAACTTAACAGAGTTGTATGGGCTCCTAGGGGTAAGTTGGTAGAGAGCGCAGGTCGAGCTTAGAATTACAATTTTCGGGGACAAAAGTCGTCAAAATCGGCCCAGAAGTTTTTAAGAAATAAATACCTAGGAGACAAGTCAAAAGCTGAAACGCTGGTCTTGGATCTTGCAAATTTTTTCTTAGTTTTTGAAACACAGGGGAGTACATTTTATCAAGTCTGCATTGACAGCTCCTCCAGGAAAGAATCCTGTTAATCTCTTTTGGTTTTGCTTAGGGGTGTGCTGATTAATCGGCAATGACACGTTAAGAAGGGCTTTTGGAGGACATCCACAGTGACGAGAATTGGCACTTTTGGGGCATCGCCACATTTTTGCAGATGCTGATTCGTGAGTCAAATTGACCTGTTGCACTATTCAAAAATCCACAAATCAATGTTTAAATTTTTTCAACTGCTTTAGGACAAAATTCTAATGCACTCAATACGAAATGACACCTGCTTCTCTGTATCAGGTCTAGTTTTTCGTGCTTAGCAGATTATAAACAATTCGAACGTCTGACAAAATTAGTAATTTACTAGTCAAAAACAAAACGAAATTAAATGCAGTTTCAACTTATTTAGATTAATGACTATGCACTGATTCCAAACATATCAATATTTTCCTCAATTATGTCAATTTTCTAAACTATTGCCACGTGGTTTTATCTCTATATGCACTTTTACGGTTTTTTTCTTTATTTTATTGCGGCAATAGCTATCATGGTGCACTTTATGCTGAAATTATCTATCTCGCTTAATAACTAATGGCAGGTCAATGTTATTTTTTCTGAATATGACTTCGGGGAGAAGGTCATAAAAGAATACGCCTGTTGTACTTTCTTATATCTGCGGCAAATATCATGTTCATAATAGGAATTTAGTCACAATTTTGATAAAGCCTCTTATCAATTGAAAATGAAACAGACAGGTCTACAAAAACTTTTTTTATCGTTAGTCCCAGTTTTTTAGCTGATAGTGTCAAATTTTCATACGCTGAAAACGAAAATGACACCACTTCCTCTGCATCATGCAGGGATTTTATTTTACTTGCACCGATGTTTAGAAATCGATAAGATTTCTGTACGTACATTACTGGTTGACAGTAAACAAGTATCACGCTTTGAAGTTTATGACTGGATTCCTGTTATGAATGACATTATATTCGAGGAAGATGTGACAAACTACAACGGCCGTAATAACGGAACTTCTCCCTGAAGCCATATCATTTTGCTGAAGAAAAATATTGACATGTTATGAGTCATAAAATGATGTATGCCATCTCACCATCACGTACACTACGATAGCTAGCCTATTTCACGTGCACTACGATATCCATTTCCAAAATTACATAAAACTCGTGTAAGTATGGTAGCTACTACCAACGTGAAAAGGTAAAAAAATATCCGATGATACTTGACAAAGTTGACCTGACTTAGGGAAACCAACGTGATATTTGGAACACCGATAAAGCTGTAATTTGGTTGAAATATTTATAGATCTTATTTTCGTTTTTGACCAGAGACTTACCGATATTGGATGCGTTCGATTGGGTGGTTTAAGTCGATCAAAACCAAGCCCACTCGACCTTATTCGTACGGAACTGTAAAGGTAAAATCTGACATCGACATTGCATTGCATTCAAATTCTTAAAGGCAACCAAGCCATTAACAACTCCATTTCACTATGTAATAGTGAGTTTCTGGCAGTCTCACAGGTGAATTGCATGTCAACATTCTGAAATTCAAATAACCTCTTCGAAACCAGCGCACCAGTCTGAAGTTCCGGATCAGTCAAGTCGAGTGGGCTTGGCTTTAATCAACTTTTCGGACCTGATCGTGATCGATATTCGATAACACCTAGTAGTGTCAAAATCTTGGATTTTTCATAATTGGCTTAACGGGTGCCATCTTCGTAAACAGCGCAGCTAAGTTTCCCTATATTAGTTGAACAACGTGTAACTATATATATATACACACAAAAGCTTTTTGTTAGATAGTGTTATTTGTTGTTCTGTTGACTTGTTTCATATGATACGCTGCATACAATGCCACTGCTATATCATCATTGCTTAGTAGGTCATATTTTCAGGTAGCATCGCTACGGTTAGGTAACGAGGTTGATAATTATATGCTATGGTGCAGGTACCTCAAATAAATTTAAACTTGCACATGCCATTAAATGCCTTCACAAATGTTTCGCAAAACTTCAATTATGTAGAACAGGTACGAATGTTCACGGGGCTTCCATTATTAACATTGGACGATTTTCTTATTAATGAAATTGATAAGTCATGTCCTACACAGCCTAAAAACTGTAAAGCAGGTAAAATAATAGTATACTAATTGTTACGTATTAGAAACTGATGAACGGTGGAATCGGCATTAATATCGGCACCCTAGGATAAATGGGAATCTGCATCTGCAAAAGAAAAAGGAGTCGCCACACTCCTAGTATAAACATGTACAGTACTTTCTTTTTAACTTTGTCATTGTATTTATCACATAGCAGTTATTTGATAGTTTTCGCACCGATATACAGCAAATTAGTGAAGTTTATGTAGGTAGTAAGATTCGGGCAAATTGTGTCTTGCCCCCCGCAGCAAGCATTACCCCGTACGCCTATGAGTCTTCAGGACACTAAGTAATAATAGAGCATTATTGTACATCATTCGTATAATTAGCAGATATAAACTAGCACTTAATGAGTCATTCACTTTCACTGCGTTGACTTTGTCACTTTGCGCAAGGTTCCAGGCGTTAACGTCGAACTGATAACTCAAGCGACAGTCGAAAGCTCAATCCTGCTATGCAAAATGAAAATTACATCATATCGAGCGTGCCATCATGCTACTAACACCCGAAAACCGATTCAACGGGCTGAAACAAATACTCATCTTTGACGTTCGGAACAAGTCAACACTCGACAACCACCTTCTACTCAGATGGCTTGACCAACTACATGTGGCAAAAACATTTTCAAGAACAATTAAAAGTAGAACCAAAGGCAAACGATCACCGTTTTTCATGCTTACCTTCAAAGCTTGTATAGGATGGGTTTTAGATTCGATAAGCGGGCTTTCGAATAATGATGCACGCTTTAACGAACTTCATTTTCACTGTGGAGCACTTTTAAAAAACAGTCCGGACTATAGCGCAACGTGCTTGGTAACTTCGCCACACTTCGCGCGCCTAGTCACTTCCGGAATTTTTGATGTTGCCATCAGGCAGGCATGAGAATTGGACATTTGCTATAGTTTCATTGAATTTTATAATTAAAATTACTTTACTTCAAATGAGCTCTCAGATTCTAACCTTTTTGCGACATATTTTTCCGGCGGGCGGGTTGTTCATCTTCTGTCCAAGTCGGAAGGTGAACGTCAGCGTCAGATCTAACAGTAGAGTAGTTAAATCTAACAACAGCATTCAACTTAAAGATATAGATTACCTTTAACTTAATTTTCAGGTCACCATAAGGTGAATTCAAGTTAGGGCCCCTATTGGGGCAATACTATGAGGAAACAGTTCCAATTTTTGTCACCCATGAAGTGTGAGGCTTTCAGGGCCCCTAAAACAGTTCCAATAGTCACCCATGAAGGGTGAGGCTTTCAGGGCCCCTATTGGGGCGATACCTAGGGGAATAGTTCCAGTTACGGAAACAGTTCCAACTTTTGTCACCCATGAAGGGTGAGACTTGCAAGGCCCCTATTGGGGCGATACTTAGGGAAACAGTTCAGTTACGGAAACAGTTCCAACTTAGGGTCACCCAAAAGTTGTGACATCTCAGGGCCCCTACTGGGGCAATACTTCAGGGGAACTATCCCAATTGCTTGCTCTTCAGAAGGGCAGCACATTTTACATGGACAGCTCCAATTTAGGTTCACCCATAAGGGGTGAGTTTTCAGGGCCCACATTGGGGCAATAATTCAGGGGAGCTATCCCAGGTTTTGTGCCCTTAAGTAGGGCAGTACCTTTTAGAGGGACAGCTCCAGT
>LQNS02001155.1:22029166-22041486 GCA_001587735.2 Parhyale hawaiensis | reverse complement strand
TAGTGAGCTTGTTGCATTTGGGAGACAAGTAGTTTGAAGGCTTCAATTTTCAAGTCTTCCTCCAGGTATCTGGGGGTAGATTTTTGCAGCGTCTCCAAGCATTGACAGCACGCAGAACCATCATAGCAGTACCAAGCAATAAGGGATAAAAAGAGACTCGTTCCATTTGTATCAGCGGAGGCAGGACAGCGGTGGAACCCACAATTCTGCCTTCTTTAAGGTATTTTGTAGACACACAACCCATTTCTCCATTAGGCCAATTTTCTTCAGGCGCAAGGATCCAAGAGGGGCCATGCAACCACATTTCTTTCTGTTGGAGGAACTCTTCAGTTTTCATTCTTCGGGTAAGGATATCGGCCACATTATGTTCAGTGGGGACAATGCAGAGGGAGAGAACTACCAGGACATTAAACCTCCACTCCCCTGTTCACGACACGGCAATTATTAGCAGGGAGCGGAGTTACTGCCGGCCTGCCAAAAAGAGTGCCTGCATGCGCGAGCGGGATGAAGGAAAAATCGTAATGTACTACCTAAACTTTATTACAATTGAAGCCTAATACTTAATATAAAGTAGTTAACGTTTAAAACAGTTAAAAAAAGTCGATGATGCCAGAGCGATAATTATAATCACAATCGATGTACAGCAAAGTGCGTTGCCGGTAAGGGAAACCTTGCCCTAGACACCGGCTCCTTAACTAAGAATGAGCTCTCAAAGAGCCGTCTAAAGAAGGCTCAGGCCACAGCACATGGACTCCGCTAGGATAGCCGAGTAGGCAGCTGAGTACGGTGAATCACAGGGGTGGTCCGCCACTGGGTCACTTAAGATCAGCTGGGCCAGCTGAGGTAGCCTATATCACCAGCACTCATTGCTGCGTCCTCTGACCTCAACGGCCGCTACGCCCAATGCTGGTGAAGCAGCTGCAAGCTGGGCGGGTTGCGCACCGCAACGGCTCTTTTTCCTTCCGCCTGCAAACAAGCGATATATACAGAAGGAGGCCGAAAATAGGGTACAATCGAAAATACGTCCCCACAGCAATACCCATTATGACTTGTAAAGTAAATGGGGCGTTTCGAGAACCCAGGAGCATGAGGGGACACGCATGTCCAGAGAATGCAGAACCAATGCGTAGGTACTCCCACACAGGATCAACGCAACAAAGAAGACAGGGACCTACTGCGGCACTCTGCCCCAACGCTAAGCTAAGTCTACCCACCTGTAAGGAAACGTTTGGGTTCACACGGCAACAGGGTCGATACCCAATATTTACTAGTTACAATAGACTTTATGATAAGGAAATGATTCATTCTCGGCACAGAATCACTTAGAGGTGCTATGCATTGCCAAAAAAACTCCCGCCTGGACCACACAGCTCACTGATAGAGCCCGTGAACTCGACAACACATTTACCCTAAATGCTGGTGCACCAACACACCCTGCAGACTTATTATACGGGTTGCACAACCTAGATAATATTGCCTATTAGAAGTAATTCGATACCCGCAAGTGCACTGCAACAGTTGACGGGGCACGCATAAGAAATATGACTTACCCTCCCAACGTCGTTCAACGAGGCCAACAGCAAGTCAACGCCAGCAGAAAAGAACGTTCACTATGACGCGAATACATATCCCTATGGAAAATACTATAAGAAAACATAGAACTCTGCAACAAAAAAGAAAAAAAAAACACTGAGTCAAAATCTAGGGGAAAAAATTGACGTAACTAGCCGTAACCGAATCCACAATAGACACCAGCATAGCGTGGAGAGTGCACAGTCTCATCACGTCCAGACCCCAAGAAGCCCACAGCGAAAAACAGTGCTGCCAGACACACCTGCCTCATCAGGCAGCTCGAGGAGGCCTGTAAACCAAAATGGAAAACGACAGCAGGAAAGCGCACTACTACACTCCCCACCACCAAGGCAGGGCCACCGAGCTGCTCACTCTGACCGGACCACACTCTTACGGCGGCACTTATACTCCAAGATTCTTGGTTGGACTCTCTGGATGTCCCTAATATAACCTCTGGAGCGCGTACGCACTGGTGATCTCAAAATGGCCGGTGCCGGTTCCAAATCTTCTGGTTCAGAATAAAAAACTTCACTTCCCGACGATAGCGACTCAACCTGTGGTGCGAGGCCACCTGCAGTTCCCGGATCTGCTCCCATAGAACAGCGGTAAGACACATCCGTCTCCAGGAGAATGTTGTCCATCCTCTTGACTTCATCGCTCAGTCGATCCAGATGAGACTGCATCACATCTAGGTGCTGCTGTACATTAACCCTGGGAGCCCCCTCAGAAGAGCTCAGTGACAAGCTAAACTTCAGCAGAGAAAGCCCCTCTTGCATGTCAGCCAATGCTATTGCCGATGCATCAGTTGACCGATGATTCTCACTCGAAAGGGTCAAGTCGTGCTCGTCATCCCCCAGCATCCAGAAGTCACTCAAGGCCCGAGAGTCGTTCACCGAAACTCGCTTATTGGCATGCCTTCCATCTGGTGACGAGAGGTTCATACCTGGGGACGAACAGTGGGACAAAATATCAGCCAAGGAGCGCGCATCTGCAGGCGAGGCACCATTAAGGATCCCATCCAAGGACGGCAAATTGACGGCACTTACTGCCCCCGCCGAGCCGGGGGCTTCGGCCAAGACGTTCTCAGCACGCCACGAACCCCGCTCCACCTCCGGTGAACCGTTTTTGCTGGCCACAGACGATGTAGCGTTCGAGTCAGTATCGGTCAGCCAAGGCGGACCGCCGGCACCAGCGACAAAGCGCGCCCGCGAGGTGCCATGCGGCCCCGACTCGCAACAATCGCCTCCGTCAGGAAAATTGCAACGTCCGGTGCTAACTCCCTGGTAGAGAGGATGTTCGGTTAAATATGGAGGAGCAGGATGGTAGCATCTCAGCTGCGCATGGTGCGTTCGAACCTCCCGCGCAGTTCCGCAGCGCCGAATCATGTAAGTGACAAGATTGGCGTTAGCGCGAAGCACTTCGTAGGGACCATCAAACCGCTGGGCTAGCTTGTTAGAGGTCTCATTGCCTCGAAACACCACCTTCCTCAGTACCAGCTGTCCCTCCTCAAAAGAGCCGAACGACGGGTTGCTCTCCCTCCAGCAGTCTCGATCCTCTTGCGGTACCAGTACCTTATCCTTGGAGGTATGCCGCTTTTCGAGTAAGAACTGTGAGGGGGGCATCCTAGTGCACTGTGTTGTTATGGACCAGAATTGCCCGAGGAAGGCTCGCCAACCAGTCCAGCCGGCCGGCACTCAGTACTGCACCGTTGTCCGAAAGAGCCCGCTCTGGCGAACCGGCAGGAAGGGAAGAATCCGATGTTCTAGAGCGGTCGCGATAGCCTTCGAGGTCTTGGAGCGCACGGGCACCACAGCAAGGTACTTCGTGTGGTGGTCCATCATAACTAGACAAGCTATGTGTCCGGTGTTACGACCTTTTCGTGACGGTATGAGCATATATATATATGTATACATATATTTTTTAGTTAAATAATCATAAATAAAGTATGACGTCATTACATTGATAATGAATAATGCGAGAGAAATATTTATAAATCTTGACATATGCTCATTATTTTATCTGGTATCTGGTAAAGCTTGAATGACACGTCGTTTAAAACATAAATTAGCACGACAAAGTACATGGCATGGCTCATACAATCACAAAAAATTCGACATCTGGAGGTAGGTGGCCCTCCAATTTTAGAAACGCGATGGAAACGTCAGGCAGAGGAAAGAAAACACAATTAAATCAATACCTTTTTACTGGGTTTTTACAGCAAAGCAATGAATGATCTAGGGACCGAAAATGATTATTATAAGAAACGCAGACAGAGTTATGCTTAGATTGATCACAAAACAAACAAATGAACGGAACCAGTGGTGCCAGCAGACTATATTCACTCAAATCGTTCTAAACGTGTGAACTTTACACTAAATTTCAAATAAACAATCGAGGAAAAATCGCGAACATCCTTCAAACGGAACCTTGCAATATATACACGAATGTAATGCTCCGAAATCGAGATTGTGGTTCCCGATGAAAAAACCTCGCTATCTTGTCACATTTTTATACTGTACATATTTTTTATGAGTTTGCTATCTTGCGAAACCGTTTTCTTCTGCAACCTAAAAGTTTTCTACGGGATGCCCAGCCATGGGCCTTGGTGCACCAGACGTGCGCACCTTAACTCAACTAACGCTCACGAGCGCACCTACACATTCCGCATGGCGCTCACGTGTGCGGACGCACACGCAACTTCTATGGGCGTAACGTTAGTAAGCACAAGTGACATATTCTTCTATGATTACCACAATATTTTCAATTCTCTTACACTCTCTTGCTAATGATTATCTATAATGCTCTATATATATGACGCTTATCACATTTCTATTTTCAACACTCTTGCCATTTTTATTGTAGCAAGACCACCAAGGGCCCGCTAACTTTTTCTGTTTTATTTACATCGTTGCGCCTCAAGCGTCCAATTCCTACAATTAGGCTATATCTAGGAGATTATATTTACCGCACCATGGGTGTCCATTAATTCAACTTGAATCTACGTCAGATCTAATGTTTCGAACGCTGGTTCATTTCCTATTGAAGTGGACATCTTCTTCTTAGGTAGGGATACAATCTTCGATATAGGACATTTAATCGTTGAATCTTCTTCGGGCACTGAAACTACTTCATCAGCTGGGATACGGGAAGCTATTCATGTGTATAGTTGTCAATTTACAAGTAGTCGGAGGCAGTTGCACATCATCTTTCTCATTATCTCACTGGGGATTCCGGACGTCTGATATTTATCGAAGAACCGTATCATCATCCGAGGGCAGATATTATTTTTGTAGACTTTACGACCGATCGAAGAGGGACTTGTAGAACCCGAATCGCGCTTCATAAAGATGGCGCCCACGCGTACGGCCACACCTTCGGGGTGGGGAAGCAGAAGGTCGGGGATGCCTCGGGCGGAACAGGGCAACTCGACGGCGGAATGCCATGTGAGGGACAGGGCCTCACGGCGGCACTTGTCGATAAATGAGGCATACACAAATGTAACATGTGTAACGCGTCACGGGAGTGTTCGCCTTCACATGTAAGTAAGTTCACTGAACAAGACGATCTCAGATAATTTGGTGCACTGTTTGGAGACCAATTGATTCACTACCCCATTGTTGCACTTAGAAAGCACGTTAACCATTGTTGATCTTAGAAAGTACGGTACAGAATGGCAACGAAACTCGACACATTGCGCTAATTTTACACGGCGTCCATGTCAGAACTTCTAAACGTGTTCACTTGGTTAGGTACGGTCGTTCGTGAAACACTTTAGTGGCGATAACTGCACCTCACACTCGCGAGCTTGGGGAAATTTGACCACCATAGCGAGCGACGCTAGAGGACGCACCAAGCTTGGTGGCCTCAGCGAGACTGAGGCCTCTGATGCCCTCAGTACGCCCCTATAGCGTCCAACCGTCATGCGCATATTTCGTCTATTTAAACCTCATCTTATTTAGAACTGATTTTCGTGTACAGATTTACTGCAAATTTAAACTTATATAATATTAATATTCACATGTTTTAAGACTTATTTTTCAGCGGCATCTTAGTAATATCCATTCTTTAGAAGAACTGTTTGTCGAGGCAAGCGAACAGAGTCTTTTACCAGTGTGTGTCTACGTACGACGATACAGGACAAGGGTTGCTTTGTGTCTCTGTGGGCCCGCTTGCTGCTTGCCTTGGGGCGTAGTTTGAAATAAGCATGACATCAAGGTTGAGTAACGTTAACTTACAGAATGAGACTTATAACAATAGACTATATGATTTCATGATTCTGTACGGCTATTTAAATGCTTATATACGTACATACCACGTTAATTAGCTATATTGCAATCTGAATAAAATTAATCATGACACATGAAATTTCTTTGCTGCAATTTATGTTTATCACCTTTTCATTTTCTGCCCATTTGCATTTATGTTATATACATATGTATATATATATATATTCTTGAGCCCGGATGACATTTGCTACAAATTATCATAACAAGTTTCTTACAAAACTCTGGAGTTATTTTTTCCATTCCTCTTCAATTTTAGTCCCAAGGTCCTTTACTGTTGATGGTTGTCGTTCTCTTACATTGTCACCTATAATTTTCCATAAATTTTCAATAGGATTAAGGTCCTGGCTTCCGGCAGGCCACTTCATGAATTCGATATTCTCTTTCGCAAAATATTCCTTCACTTTCTTTGCAGTATGGCACGGGGCATTGTCCTGCATAAAAATTGCTGGCTGGTTTGGTGATGATCGTAGAGATGGGATGGCATATTGCTGTACAACATTGAGATACACATTAGCATTTACAGTTTCTTTAATGGCCACCAACGGTCCAACTCCTTCAGATGAAAACATGCCCCACGCCATTACGCTACCTCCCCCATGCTTTACAGATGCTTTGACCCATTTCGGGTTCAGCCTGTCACCTGTTGCACGTCTAACATACCGTCTGCCATCAGATCCAACCAAATTAAACTTACTTTCGTCCCTGAAATGCACTCTTTCCCGATCTTCATCTCTCCCAACGATGTGCCTTTCCGCATATTCAAGTCTTGCTTTCTTATTCTTCTTACTGATAAGTGGTTTAGTGGCAGGACTAGTACTGCGTGCCTTTAACCCACATGCATTGAGGCGACGAGAAACTGTATTGCGAGACACTTCTATGTTGTTATTGACCTTCAGCTTTCTGAAAATTCCCGCTGCAGTTTCGAAAGGATCCTTCTGGGCATAGCGTTTCATAATTCTATCAACTCGTACGGTAGTTTTTGATGGCGGCCTGCAGATACCGGTGATTCCAGCAGTTTCTTTTCATCATAGAGCTTCAAAGCACGAGGAACAACGCTCATGGATCGGTTTACCTCTCTTGATATGGCCGAAAGAGTCATTCCTGAGGACCAGAGCTTTACAATTTCTTCCCGCAGCTCAGGAGTAACTTTCACGTGAGGTACCATGTTTCTACAATGGTGTAATCGTAAGAGTGGCAGTTCTAGAAGTCATGTACACGAGATTGAATGTTGCAAGATGACCAGGGTAAATGTAAGAATATATTAGAGACCATCGTTCTCTTATTTTGCACTGTTCAATTTTTGTTATTGTTTGTCAGATTGCTCTAATGTATTAAATATAGTTATGTTTGTCCTGATATTTTGTAGAAATATGTTAAATGCACTCCTTAAGGCCCNTAGAACACGAATCGCGCTTCATAAAGATGGCGCCCACGCGTACGGCCACACCTTCGGGGTGGGGAAGCAGAAGGTCGGGGATGCCTCGGGAGGAATAGGGCAACTCAACGGCGGAATGCCTTGTGAGGAACAGGGCCTCACGGCGACACTTGTCGACAAATGAGGCATACACAAATGTAACATGTGTAGCGCGTCACGGGAGTGTTCGCCTTCACATGTAAATAAGGTCACTGAACAAGACGATCTCAGATAATTTGGTGCACTGTTTGGAGAACAATTATTCACTACCCCATTGTTGCACTTAGAAAGCACGTTAACCATTGTTGATCTTAGAAAGTACGTTACAGAATGGCAACGAAACTCGACACATTGCGCTAATTTTACACGGCGTCCATGTCAGAACCTCTAAACGTGTTCACTTGGTTAGGTACGGTCGTTCGTGAAACACTTTAGTGGCGATAACTGCACCACACACTCGCGAGCTTGTGGGGATTTGACCACCATAGCGAGCGACGCTAGAGGACGCACCAAGCTTGGTGGCCTCAGCGAGACTGCCCTCCGATGCCCTCAGTACGCTTCTATTGCGTCCAACCGTCATGCGCATTTTTCTTCTATTCAAACCTCATCTTATTTAGAACTGATTTTCGTGTACAGATTTACGTCAAATTTAAACTTATATAATATTAATATTCACATGTTTTAAGACTTATTTTTCAGCGGCATCTTAGTAATATCTTTTCTTTAGAAGAACTGTTTGTCGAGACAAGCGAACAGAGTCTTTTACCACTGCGTGTCTACGTACGGCGATACAGGACAAGGGTTGCTTTGTTCTTTGTGGGCCCGCTTGCTGCTTGGCTTGGGGCGTAGTTTGAAATAAGCATGACATCAAGGTTGAGTAACGTTAACTTACAGAATGAGACTTATAACAAATAGACTTTATGATTTCATGATTCTGTACGGCTATTTAAATTCATATATACGTACATACCACGTTAATTAGCTATATTGCAATCTGAATAAAATTAATCATGACATATGAATTTTCTTTGCTGCAATTTATGTTTATTACCTTTTCTTTTTCTGCTCATTTGCATTTATGTTATATACATATGTATATATATATATTCTTGAGCCCGGATGACATTTGCTACAAATTATCGTAACACCGGCACAGTTCGGCAATGCCACCAAATCCATGGCCATCAGCTCAAATGGCCAAGAGGTCTTGATCTTCGTCACCGGGGGCTTCGCCGACGGCAGAACCTTCATTTTCTGGCACACATCACACGTAGTCGCTACATCACTCGCAATCTTATTAAGACTGGGGTGCCAAACATACTGGGAAGTCAACTTTATTAACTTCTCGCGACCTATGTGGGCCATATGCCAGTGTACGGAGAGGACGATTTCAGCAGCAACTTGAAAGGTCACCACAAAAGCAGCCTTCCCCTCTGGTCTCCGGAAGATCACTAGGCCTCTGTCTAGAGCCAACAACTTGCGGTAGCGTCGGAATGACGTCAACACCTCCGGCCACTGTCCATTACCCTCCATCAATACTCTAACAAGCTCCTGGATGACTTCACTCTTCCTCTGCAATCGCTCAACTTCTGCCACCGCGACCAACGTCTGAAGGTCAGCGCGCGGCTCCTCGTCCTCGGAAGCCGTCTCCTGGGGAGAGTCCCGGGAAGAGGATCCGGACGTCTCATCGGCGCTATCCGCCGCTAACTGCCATGAACGACGGAGGCTCCGCTCGTACTCGCTGTTGATTGAGGTCGACACCGAGCAGGTCGATACAAGCAGAGCCCCACTTGCAAGTGTGAGAGTTAAAGTTGAGCACGATACCATGTTCTGCGACGAAATCGGCATCCAAAATGAAACAGAATGGCATCGCAGAAGCCTCAACAGCCACAAACACGTCGTTTAACACGAATGACTCTGTGGCCGGGAACCCGGGCACCCCCACGGTGAGCTGCACGCACCCCTTGGTAGAGCTCACTCCCGGGCCCAAACTAACGACTCGGAGGTTACACTTCTCCAAGGTTCCCAGACAGTGGGTACTGAAGACTGCTGAAGAGACGCAGCTTACTTGCGCTCCCGTATCAATGAGGGCACAGCACTTCCGACTGTCATAGAGCAACAGAACACTTGCAACATGAGTTTTAGTGTGCTTGTCACACCAATCAATATCCTCGTGCTCGTAAGATTCCCCTATGGCACCCCACACACGAGCCGTAAACATCTCCAAGTCTCCACACTGAATGTCACGCTCACACAGAGAATCTTCATCCCGCTGGTGATGTGCGTCTTGTCGGACTCCACTCCCCAAAGCAGTCGAATCGTAGGAATCCGTCGGGAGTAGGGGGTTGTAGTGAATCCCGGCTAAGCACTGGAGGTGAACCCGGGTCACAGTAGGATCAATCACCGCAACGTCCGGCGAGGCGTACTGTACTGGTCGTGAACACATACCGCGCATTTAAATAGTGCGGCGAAGGCCAGTAACACTTCCGCTGGATGTAGCTGCCCAGGATTCCTTGACAGTCGCAGCTTCCTCCGAGATGCTTTGGTGAGGACAACATTATACTTCTCCGGGCATCAGCAGTTCATCGACCAGCACCTCTCGAATATGCCGAGCTGACTGGGGGAAGGCCCCGCTAACGCCTTCTCTTGTACTAGACGATGCAGACTCTCAAACAGGGAATCGCCTCCTCCATTCACAGGTTGTAAGGCAACCAGACCGCGAGATAAATAGTCAGGACGCCAGCCGTCCCCAACAGCAGGATGCACATGCTTCGGGTCATAGAGCCGGGACAACACATCCGCTGCTACATTATCTGCCCCTGGCGTATACCTTATCTCGAAATCGTAGTCGGCCAGATCCTCGAGAGTCCGGGCCAGCCTTGAATCTATTATCTTCATGGTATGAAGATACAACAAGGGCTGATGATCAGTGTGCAGGACAAAACTGACGCCAATCAAAAAGGGACGAAAAATCCTGACTCCACACCGTAAGGCCGTAACTCTCTCTCGATGGTGCTGTACCGAGACTCTGCCTTCGAAAAAGTGGTAGAAGCATACGCGATAATTCGCACAAAATCTGCCTGCAGCTGGGCCAAGCAAGCTCCTGCTCCGCTTACTGAAGCGTCCACATACAATTCAAGGGGAGCCGCTTCAGATCCGTAATCCGGGAAAGCTAGGCATACGTCCTCCTTTAATTTCTCTTTCAGGGTCACAAAGGCCAGCTCCATGTCCTCGGTCCACTGGAGTTTACGGCCACCTTTTCCACCCGTTTTCTCACTCAACGGCCGCTGGATGTCGGAGAAGTTTGGGACAAATTTCCTCNAATTAGCCAAGCCTAAAAACTGTCGTAACTGGCGGACGGTAGTTGGTCGAGGCACGCTCTCCAACTTTTCAACGAAGCTGGCCGGCTTCCGCAACCCTGATGCTGACACAACGTGGCCTAAAAACTCTACTTCCTCCGCAAACCATCGGCACTTGGCAGCCTTCACCTTAACGCCATGCAGAACGAGGGTGCTGAGTACTTTCTCCACCAGCGTAACGTGCTCCAAAAAAGTGCGGCTCATGATGAGGACATCATCGATGTACACAATGACGCTACGCCAGGGGAAGCCGCTCAGGACATGCTGCATCTCCCTCTGGAATGCCGAGGGGGCGTTTTTAAGCCCGAAGCTTAGATGCTTAAATTGCCAGTGTCAGTGCGGAGTCGAAAAGGCCGTATACTCCTTAGAGGATTCATCTAGAGGCAACTGGACACGCATGTCCAGAGAATGCAGAACCCATGCATAAAAGTACTCCCACAGAGGATCAAAGCACATGGGAAGAGCAAATCGAGAAAGGAAAGGAAAAACAAAACAAGGCATAATCAGTGGGAGCATGAACGTGGAAAGAAACAAAGTGGGCACGCAGGACAGGCTGCCGGAGGCCTAGCTACTGGCAAAGGCAATCTACAAATCCCATTGGGTCGTCGCTGCCCACATCATAGGAAGAGCAAACCTAGCTAACCTATTTCCATTGCGTATGCCACGCCCCCCGCGGGGTCGCAGTACGTTTTCTGAAGATTGCAGGGAGGAACTTCGGGAGCAGCGAGTTGTTACAAACGATCGTAGTGAAAACACCCGTAAATGAACTGTAACTATCTCAAAATCTAAAAAACAAAGGTAATACGACAACCTTCAGCGTAAAAATAATGCACACAGAGAACGCAAAAGTTGGCGATACACTCACTTCCCCGTCAATGACCCAAGTGAACAGGAAAAGAGGAAAAAAAAATAAAAAACAGATCTCAGAACAAGGATTTAGGAAGAAAGAATAAAGAACAGAGATAGTGGGGGGGATATAAGGAAGGGAACAAGAGAATGGAAGAGTGGCCATTAGTAGGAATGCAGAACTAGGGAAAAAAGAGCAGGAGAAAACCTATTAACAGGTGAACGAAAATAAAAGCGTATAGAGAGCACAGAATTACGCTGTTCGTATATGCTTTCGCAGCACACCCAGTCGCCACCACAGCGCGGTAATTTTTGGGTCGCACAGCTAGTGGGCTATCGCATCTTCGCATCACAATGGTGGCCAAGGAAAAGGAGAGGAACACGAAGCATCTAAATAAACCCCACGCGACTTTGTGCCCCACAATGGCCAACATCCCTAGCATCAGCAGGTGTAAAGGAAGAGAAAGGACCGAATGAAGTGTCGCCAATAGAAGAAAGGCGGAAGAAGGAAACACGAGCACCACAACACAATATTGTATCCCCGTTGCAACACCCCTGGCGGCTGGGGGACTGAACGCAACAAAGAAGCCAGGGACCTACTGCGGCACTATGTCCCAACCCTAAGCTCAGTCTTTCCACCTTTAAGGAAACGTTTGGGTTCACACAGCAACAGGGTCGATACCCAATATTTACTAGTTACAATAGACTTTATGATAAGGAAATGATTCATTCTCGACACAGAATCACTTAGAGGTGCTTTGCATTGCAAAAAAAAAAAAAAAACAAAAAAAAAAACTCCCGCCTGGACCACACAGCTCACTGATAGAGCCCGTGAAATCGACA
>LQNS02001155.1:21809210-21821462 GCA_001587735.2 Parhyale hawaiensis | reverse complement strand
TTTCGTTTTCTATTGACGTGAGATTTTAGATGGGTGACTGAACTCTTTCAGTCACCCATCTAAAATCTCACGTCAATAGAAAACGAAAAAGAAAGAAAAAATTATGAAACGTAATTGTTTCAGTCACCCATCTAAAATCTCACGTCAATAGAAAACGAAAAAGAAAGAAAAAATTATGAAACGTAATTGTTGTAGGGAATTTTTCAAGGATTCCAAAACTGTTTTTGTTTTTATTCTAGCATAAAAATTGAGGCAGTTCTATTCTTTTAAATTATATATATAAATATTCTATATATACATATGTATCACAAACTAAGGCCTAAATGGAAAAAGTTACACGAATAAAAAGTGTTTTTTTTCTTAATTTTACATATTATGTGAAAATTTCAGTAAGATCGGACCACTAATAAAGAAATTTCCAAAATTTGTAAACGATCCCCTTAAACTATGTCCAATACTCGTTATTATTTTCAAAATTTCAACTTTTTTCCGGTACAAGGATGCTCTTTCCACACGGTTACAGTCGTCTCTGGTAAATAAATTCAATTGTGAGCGGTGCCCATCTGTGTACGTTGGAATGACGTCACGTTGCCTATTCGCCAGAGTCGCTGAGCACGGTGGGAGGAGCTTCCGTACGGGAAACATATTGGGCAATCCTCCTCGTTCATCAGTCCGCCAACATGCTGAACAGTGTGGTGCACGTGTATTCTTAGATAGCTTTAGTGTTTTAAAGACTGCCAGCAGCGATGTAGAATTAAAAATTTTAGAATTCCTTTATATCCACGAACTCAAACCCGACTTCAATAGCAACGACAGTTCCTATCCCTTGAAACTAGTCAATAGATAATTTTTTTAGTCAACTTGTCCCTAAAACTAGTCAATAGATAATTTTTTTACTCAACTTTATCAACCCTGTTTTGTATAGTTTGAATGACGCAAAAGTTTTTACTTCTGACTTTCTTTTTTCAGAACTGATGATAGAGCAGAGGCCAGAAACTCAAAACTATTTGCCATACCGTAACTCATTGTTATTGTCGTAACTCGAAGTTACGCCCCTCAGCTCTCTAATTTGCCACACTCTAACGTCGATCATATTTTACGGTTCCCGTATTCAATGTCGCAAGTTAGGGTGCTCCGGGGGTGCCGTATCTTCTATGTGGCGCTCGTAAGTAGGTAAAAAATTCATGGAGAGCAATGCACCGAGGCAGCTAATGATGAAAAATTTGCAGTTGCTGTGTCAGCAGAGGCCCGATTTAGTGAACGACCAAAAATACGCTACCACAAGCAAAATTATTGTTCTACTGGCGAGCAGAGTCGCAACGTGAACATGAGGCGGTATTCAACGCCCTCTCACGGTCAACAAAACAAGTTCTGACTGTCAACAAACAAATCTCTACTTCGCTCTACGAACGATCATAGTTTATAAATTATAATCCCACTGTTTTACTATACAGTAAACTTTAGCTTTAGATACCCTATGATCATAAAAAACTCTTAAGCCCACCAAAATTCAATTTCACATATGTATTCAAAAAAACGAGTATATATCGCGATATTTTCGTCCGAACGTAAGGCTTATGTCAAACTTTCGTAAACACAGCTTTGAGATTGTCAAGAAATGATGTAAAAATTTTTACCATCACTTCAGTTTACTCTGCAAGTGCCGTTAGCTAACTCTCGGACATATCGTTATATCTGGAGGGATTTGTAACACGAAGTTCGAGTTACCGTGCAACAACCACAAGCGTCTGTGATTGTAACGTGGACATGAATCTGCTTGCCAACGCAACTTGTGATTGTACTCACGCTCACAACTTCGCCACATGCTAGATATTGAAATAAATTGAATATTCTCTAAATGAAACATCACTTACTGGCCTGAAACCATGGCTGAGCTACGTAACGTTATTCAGCCATGACCGAAAACTCTTTTGAAAGGACAACATAAGTCAGCTGATGATGGAGTATTACACTTGTAGTAACACGCTTCGTGATTGGCTGCTTTGAGCAGACGCTCCGCCCTCTAGTTCAAAGTTACGAGAATGAAGAGAGACGGCACGATATGAATGCGATGACGATCTTCTGTTTTGAGTTTTGCTTTTACGTGTGTCGGTTCTATGTCCTAATTTAGGGTATCGCAGGAAGTTATGATATGACTTGCGAGATGCATTACGGAGCGTTTGAGTTTCCGGCCCCTGGTCTCCAAAACGTTTTAAAGTATCATTTTTAACTATCGTCTTTGAATTTAAATTTCCCACATTTTACTTTAATGGCGTCAGCTACTGCTGAACTTTAATGGTAACTGCACCTGCCTTTACACCTTAATCCATAGTCGCTGCCGCTACCATAATATACCCGTTCGGGCCGTACATAATAGGTCATACACGGTGTCAAGTGAGCGAGAGATGAGAAAATATGCTTGTGACAAGCCAAGGGTGCGAGAACACGCCTTTTTTTATCGTAAGCGAACTTGACACCGCGGACGCCTCCCTCCTCCTCCTCCCCGTAGCCACCAATTCGTGGACGGACATGAGAAGCGGAACCGACACACGCCACGAGGTAGTCTCGGCTGGCTGCCCAAACGCCACATGGCGGATGGATAACGGAGCCACTCGTCTGACGGCCTTGCGGACTGACGGTGCTCCGGACCGGTTGAAGCTACTTTCAGACACCCAACAACAACTTCAGAAACTTTTTAAAAGCAGAGACAAGGATCAAGCACCCTACAACCTAATGAACCGCTTCTCAAGACTAATGAAACATACGAAAATTGGAACGATTCGTCACTTATGAAGCATGTATCAAGATGTAAAGGCAGTACACTCAACTGGGCTAAGTCCTACACGGTGTCAAGTTCGCTTGCAGTAAGAAGAGGGCGCGTTCCAGCACCTTTCCTTGTCACAAGCATATATTAGGTATCAAAACTTCACGCTCGGGCACCACAATTAAGTAGCGCAACCCAAATGAAGCATTATGTATGAACATACAGTATACCGCGACTAGAAAGATCAAATAGGAAATGAAAAATTATTTCTTGTTTCAAAGAGACACGTACAAAATGTATAATGAAATTGTATAAAAACCAATTATACGTCTAATATTACACTTACTAAGCACTCGACTGGCAGCGTTTCATAATTATGAGTGGGCTCTTTGTAACGGAAACGTAAAAACAGCAGTATCTCCTACACTATTACAGAAAGCGATTGTTCTCTTAAGAGACAAAAACCTCTTAGTAGACAAGCCATACCACGGAACGTAACCCCTGTCTATTAGCTGTATCTGCTGTAATAAAAGTCAAACACAAGAATCAATTACCATCAAAATTTGGTCAGTCATGTCTTTCAACATTGCGAACAAAATCTGCATCAGTAACTTTTTGAGGTAAACTGCTGACAAACATTACTCAAACACACAAAAAACCCGATCACAAGAATTTGATCATTTATGTCTTTTAACGTTTCTAACAAGTCCTGTAAATTTCTCAAAATCGGTTCATAATTTTTTGTAGGTATTTTGCTAACAAACATAGAATCAAACACAGAGACAAACAGATTATCACAAAATTTGGTCAATTACTTTTTATAATACAGTACGGTATACCTATCCACTCTGACGTGGTTAGGTATATCACGAAGGCACCAACTTGACCAGTGCTGAAAACTTTGCCTAATAAAAATAAATCTAGAGAAGTCTATTAATATCCATTAAAATTAACCAACCGTTGATATAAATCTCATAAAAATCCGTATATGACTTTTTGATTTATGGTACTAAAGAGAAAGAGGCAGACAAACAAACAGTCGAACTGATCATCATCAAAAGTTAATCATCTATTCCTCCAAACAAGCCTACAATCCCCGTGAATTTCGTACAGATCTGCCCATAACTTCATGAGTTATTTTGGTGACAGAGAAAAAGACAGACAATCCAAACAAAACTATAACCTATTTGGCAGAGGTAATGAGTTATGAAACATCAGTCGCGTCGTTACTTCATTTACACCTCGTATAAGGACATTAAACTGAAAAATCATGCAACTTATGTCAAATATGAGCTTTTTGTTCGACGAAACTGCCAATGATCATTGTTATGAGAATGAATAGTTTGAGCTTCCGTCCCCGCAACAATGGTGATATAAAACATGATATAAAACGTCAACAGCAAAGTGGAACCCATGCACGAGAGTGTTCCCACACACAAATCGACATGCATGGGAACAGCAAGTTGGGAAAAATAGAGAAAGCGCCATCAGTAGGAGTATGAAAGTGGGATGATGAAAAGTGGGAACGAATTAAAGACATCCTAAAGCTATAGCTACAGCAAAAGTAACCTACTGGGCCCCCCAGGAGTCGATGCTCCCCATCCGAAAGGGTGGGTGAACTCAACCCTCTGACCAATCCTATGCTCCCTGAGAAGCACTGTCTAGGAGTAGCATCATACAACTGTACCTCAGGAGCCATGAGTGCAGCGTTGCCCTGTCTAGGTTCAGCCTCTCGAGAGAAGAAAGGCACCTTAAGACCACTTTTGGCGGGAGCAACCATTGAACATCCAAAGTCTGTGATAACAAGCCATGGTGTCTCTAAGTCTCCCTCTTCTATGGACAATAGGATGTTATCTGGTTTCAGGTCTCTGCAGGATAAATGAATAAATCATTAGTACTACGGTGTCCACATAGCTATACTTTTCTAATATTGATATAATTTTTGAGAAATACTGATAGCTAGCTTGCAATTATAGCTACACTAAAATACCAAGCAGTTAAATGGCGGCAATAATTTTGTAATGAAGCTTTTTTATTGTTCTGATTATGGTGCGGGTTTTATTGCAACATAAGCCTCATATGCCTGTATCCTTAACTTTCCACAACTTGTAGTTGTGCTACCATGAGTTTTAGAGAGGAAAATTTCCCTTCTGCAAGTAAAAAGCACGAATATTAACTCTGTAATGCTTGAAAATTAAGAAGCATCACGAAAATTTAGTTCTAACAAAAGAAACTGCTGGAAAACTCAGACCCAATGTATCTCAAATACGAGCAGTAGAATCATCAGAGTCAAAATTTGGCGGCAATACAGTGTGGAAGATGAAATACTTTGGCCTGTGCTCAGCTTTAACTTTCAACAGTAACGAAGAAATTCAGCTAATGGGAACTGATAGAACACGGCGGAACAAAAACTCCATTCAAGACTGAGCCTTCCATGCACCAAGCTCAAGAGAACGATTTGAAATGATAGGAACTTGGCAACTTTACTAAGCGAAACGGGCAATAGAATATGAAGTAGCTCGAGCCGATTACTGAAACTTTAATTAGCTACTTTAGTTATCTAAGACACGAATTTCCTGCTATCTCATCTTGTTATTAATTAACAAGATGAGATACGTTAAGAGTAATACTAAATGTCAAACGAGACAAAAATGGTGTTCCAGTAGCATCAGTTAATTCCATATAGATATTTTACTCTTAAATTTTTACGAAGCGCTTTATACAACGATTATTATCTATTTGAGCAGCATTATCAATCACTAGTACGCGTGACCACAAATTTAACTTACCGGTCACAAGGTTAGAAGCGGACAAACGTTCCACGATATACCAAAGTGTCAGGTGCTTGCACGCCTCAAGTTACAAAGGTGCCACTTCGTTTTTAAGATTAGATACAAAGAGTACGTACTGACGCAGTACCTATGGAGACCAAATGTGAATCATTTGAAGGGCGTTGGTCTGTTTGTATCATCTCGTTTGGCGTATCAGTGAATGAGCTATCCCACGGTGTATTTTAACTCCACCGTAATCCATAGTAACTGTAACCGAGCAAGCACGGTGTTGCGATGGTTTGGCGTAGTGTGTATGACGCATTTGAAGTGGCCGAGTGTCCTTAGATAGTCACCATTGGGTTTCAGCATGGGTACGGCGCTCGGTCACTTAAGGGTGGGAGCTCAAACCCTGGGTTCTGCCCATTTCGTATCTGACGTACTTACTGGTTGGATCAATGCTCGGATTGTGTAAGGCAGCTCACGCAAACAAATACCTAGGTAGTTTTGTGGTGATGGTGAAGTAAAATGAGGGTTGATAGTCGCGTTTCCATAATGAATACTTTATACACGCTTGCTTATCCTCAGTGTATTGTAATAAGTACCGCCCTACCAACGTGAACTTTTGATAAATATGACTCGAAGTGTATATGTCCTGTTCTAGTGTGAAGCTAGGCCGCTTCGTAATGGATGACTATTGATTCGCGTAAGGACATTGTTTTTAGCAACTCATATGTGGTTGTAAATAACTGACGAAAATCGATACTTCCATTGTGTGAGATAACCTAGGCAAACAAACGCCTATTTAGTCATGAGGTCGTGGTCAATAAAACAAGTGCCGCTGATCGCATACTCAAACTGAGTACTTTGTATGCGCATGTTTATTACCAAAGTATAGTACTTCGTAGGTATCTAAGTTTTATAACAACTTGTCATAGCGATAAGAATTTTAGAAACGAAAAGACTCAGTGTATGTATGTCATTTCTTAGTGTGAAGCTAGATCATTTTATAAAGGATGACTATGTTTGCATTCCCAAATGATATCAAATGTCCTAGGCGTCCCATAAGTAACGGATACTTTCAGCTGGACGCATTCTCAATTGATAGCACGTTGTTTTTATATCTTGTGTACATGATGCTTGTGAATAAATAAAAAATATTCTCCTATCTGCATTCTTAATATAATGACTGAGAGACGACCCCTCAAACAAGCAAGTACGCAACCAAGAAGCTGTGCAACATTACCGGGACTTCGATTAAGGGACAGCTCAGCTAACAACAGTAACAGCGGCATTAACAGAGAGGAAGCACCGGATGAAAGCCCCAATATAGTAATGAGCCAAAACGCTTCTATCGTCCATGGTTGAACTAAGTAAGAGGTTACCCCAGCGCTGGACCATTTTGTGATTCTTCTGCGCATATTGCAGCAACGTGTCATCTGGGGACCACAGACGTGACGTGCCTCTTATGAAAAAGACTGAGGGCCTAGCTGTTGGCTAAGGTAATCCACTTTGGGGCGCTGCTCCCCATAACATGGTAACCGGTAAAAAGCCCCGGGCGGAAAAAAGCCCCCAGTGGAAAAAAGCCACCTTTAAAAAAGCCTTAGTAGGAAAAAGCCCCGCTTTCTCTTCAAGCTATATTTGAGAGCTCTATTCATTTACTTGAATACACCAAATTTGAGTAAACTAAAATATATAGTACTAAGCTAAATTTGACCCAATATTTGTATGTGCGAAAGTGGGTTAATTTATGTTTAGAACGGTGACCTTAGGTTAGGTGAAGTTGGGCTAGGTAAGGTTACGTTAGGTGAGTATACTCGCCGTGCGAGTTTAGATCAGTTTAGGTTAGGTGAAGTTAGTTTGGGTTAGTGAGGACTATGAGGTAGGTTGGGTTAGGCGACACCTATGTATAAGAGCCCATTTTTTACATTTGAACTTGTTCTAAGTCCATAAATCGGGTATCTAAGGATATTCCTAGTCAAGAAGCTTTAGCATAATGGGCGAACTCACGGGAAACTAGCATCAAAAAATGAAGTCATTAATCATATCAACATCGAAGAACACGCCAGCTGAGCAGCCTGTGAGTATTATGTGTAATCAATTTTGTCTGAAAAATCTTCACCGAGTGTGAATTTCATCCCTTCAGCAAATAAATAACGGGAGAGCATATACCTATACTAATTGAACGAGAAAATTACACTGGCCAACAAATTTTAGCTTCGTCTCTGCTACTTGCGTAAATGTAGCTGTATCTCATTAATTTAGGTACGCTGATTTCAAATCTGTGCTTAAATTTGTCGTAGCACGGCGATATTTGTACTTAACCTTTTGGCAGGGATAGCATTTTACGATACGTTTGAAAATGTTGCCAGGGGGCGTTCAGCAGGAATAGCATTGATAAAGTATAGTCAACAGCGAATCATTAGCTACTGGAAAATCCGACGTGATGGGGAGAAACGGTCTTGTGATGAACAACACAGTGGAACTGATTAAAATACAGCTGAAAGAATGCCAGTAGCATATTGTTTTTTGACCAGCGTTATCAATAAAACATGCAGTGAAGGCTGGAGGAAACTTTCACAGCACTAGAGGCAAAATCTAGTCCGGTATGGCCCCCTAATTCATCTTCTTTGAAATGAAGTGTCATTTGCTCTTCGAACTTAGCTACAGTGCTCTTTTCAAAACATATTTAAACACATCGCCGTATTTGTTTAACTTAATTCATGCAATCTCCCGCTCCTGGCAGGCCAGCTACTTGAGTCGTACCCATGCACAAAACACAGTAAGATGATTATCGTCAAGTGCAGAAAGTTTGAGCAATAAATATTCGTATGGTCACTCTTGAGTCAAAAATTTGAAACTGAATAAATTTTTGGTTGTTAGTTTTCCGAACCTAACCTATGAAGGATTGAGGTCAGATCCCTCAAATATGTACTTCAACTCGTCTGTGAGACGTTATTTGGCTACATGCAGTGCCGTCATGGCGAAATGTTATTTGAGTCCTCTCGATTCACTCTGCTTGCTGGGCCTAACAGGTAAAAATTGCTTATGTACAAAGAGTTACGTAATTATATACACAAAGATTTAAACCGTTAGGAAATGTTAGGTGGGTGAAGCCTGCTTTTCTCACTTAATCGCTGTTATGGGAAAAAAGCTGAAGTCTAGTTAGCTGAGGTTAAGTAAGGTTAGGTCTGGTTATGTGAAAAAGTTACAAACTCGTAAGTTAGGTTAGAAGAAGCTAGGTAATGCATTTCAGAATAAGTTGGGTTTTAGTTAGATGTGGTTATATTAGGTTACATTCAATTATAAAGAGCTAGACTTTGTTAAGGGTTGGTTGTGTTAGGTTAGGGAAGGTAACTGCAGTACAATATAATTTAACTTATTTTAATATATGATTACCTGCATTAAAATGACTAAAAATGGGCAAGGTATGCATATTGGGAGATAGGCGGGGGTTTTTATTGTACCCGGGCTTTTATCCTATATATACCCCTATAACACAAGATGAGCAAACTTAACTGATGTAACCTTATGGCTCATCCCATACCCCAGCTATGGGCGCCACCGGTGGCGACTACAGGAGTACCATAACCTGTGACCGTCGCCTCCAATACGATGTAACTTTTGAATTGCTTCTCAAGAATAACATCATTATGATAATTTTTGAAAGATTTCTCTTTGGTATTTAAGAACGAACCACTGGGCAGTTTTCAGAAAGTTTCTCACTGACATAACTCTGAATACAAGTTTTGAATTTTTTTCGATACACCATTCAATAGAAGAAAGGAGCCTTGAAAAGATTGAATAGAATACTACACAGATGTCAAGTGTCCTCCTAATTAAGTACAACGGTGTCAGACTCAACACAATAAAATAAGCATCATTAACACGAGCCATCAAATAATCATATATGTAATTAAGTAAGTACTCTGAGAGGGCATAACTCCGCAAAGCCAAGCAATGCCAATGAAAAATTCAAAATGGTCCTGAATCCAGGATGTTTTATCTTCACAAAAATTTAATCAACTGTTCCCTTATCATAGTGGCTCCTGTAAATTTCTTAAAGATCGGTCCTCAAGTTTTTTAATTACGATCTGACAAATTACAAAAAATACAGAGAGACAATCACAGAAACGGACTGACAGATTATCACACAGATAGGTAATTTGTTTCTCTTAAAATTCATAAGGTTCTTTCAAATTTTAAGAAGATCCTTTTACATTTTTGAGTTATAATACAAGTAAACATATAAAAAACGGTTGAATGGACCTTCATGAACGGTTGATTATCTATTCCTCCTAATATACCTAATAATCCCTGTTTAGATGAAGATTCGATCCCAACTTTTTGAGCTATCTAGGTGCAGACAGAAAGACAAACTCAGACAAAACATAACGTCCTTGCTGGAGATGAATATAATAAATATAATTTATGCAAAGTGTATCATCGCCTAGATAGCAGACACTCCTAAGACATCAAAACCACGGACAGGTGAGCACTGCATACCTGTGCGAAATATGGTGCAGGTGCAGGTGATACAAAGCTTCCAAGAGCTGGGCGAGTAGTAGCAGAGATGTTCGATAAGGAGGGTGCGGCAGCAGCTCCAGATACTGAGTTAGTGTAACGTCGTAGCGGCGCATTACACAAAATAATGACATGTTGCGTCCCAAGCCTGTCGAAGAACCAGTACTCATTGAAGTACTACATCACAAAGCAAGGTAAAATAGTATTTAGGATAATCATGGGCACAGTAAGCCACGCTCTAACAGTAATTTATAACTCAAAACATCTATAACTTCAGCATTACTGCTGCTTTAGGAATTACTGACACTGGCAACTTGTGCTTGCATCCTAGTGGGACACATGCGTCAATCTAAACTATTGGACTTGGAAATTCAAACTCAGCATAGAAACATAGTCAACAATACAAATTCGACTAACCAGTACCTATCTCAGATTAAAGAATCATTTTCATTTCTTCACTACATCAGTTTAGTTCACTTTGTACAGCCAACACCAAGAAATTCATAGATAGAACCAATCCGTCCAAAACAGAAAATTGAACGCATTAGGAGCATCCCTAAACCTAACCTCCTGTAATCCAGACAACGTAATTTTTAACTACTCAAAAGTAATACTTCAACTGCGCCTCAAATTTCTACTGTCATTCGGCCTACCCATATTGAAACGGAACTATTACAAACATTTCATACGTTTTGAGGGCCTAGCAAACAGATTGAAATCCCAACCACTGCGTCCCAACTTCTCATTTGCAGAAATAAAAAACAAAATAAAAGAAAATTATAATAGCATTTACAACTTGTACAATAAACATAAAGTATTCTCTCCAATCTTTTCTAGGTTTGATCTATCGCTATTATCTAACTTCCACAAAGAAAATTCTATTGTTGTGTGCAGATCCGACAATGGAAGAGGTGTTGCCATTCTAGATAAAAATCGGTATTATAAAAAAAATGAATGCCATCCCTTCCAATACAATCAAGTTCACTGTTCATGGTTGGTATACCAATTCCTTCAAACTTACGCATAAATTCATCGACAAAATTCGTAGATTTCGAAAAAAATTGTTAGGCCAAGGCATCATCACTGATTTGATTAACCGTTCACTTCACAACTCAGGTGCTTCCCCGGGCATCATGTACGGGCTTCCGAAAGTACACGAAGTCGATGTCCCTTTACGACCAACTCTAGCTGCTTATAAAACCCCGTCCTACTCTATAGCTAAATTCCTCGTTCCATTACTTGAACCTTTAACAGCTAATCAGATTATTTAGCGCAATTCATATGAATTTAGTGACCGTATCAAAGCCTCCAATCGCTTCCCAACGCCCACTTATCCAGCTTCGATAACGCTTCTCTTTTCAACAACATCCCCATAGACGAAACTATAGATAGCATTTGCAACAAAGTTTTAGACGGCAAGGACCTATTCCACGACATAGACAAACCTACCTTTAAAACTTTCCTTAGTCTCGCCATTAAAGATTCTTTCTTCATGCGCGGATGATACTAAACTATGTCATCCTGCCACGAAGAGACAAGCTCCAAAAAGACCTTGAGTACCTCATGGAATGGAGCGCAACGTGCCAGATGAACTTTAATGTCGACAAATGCTCAGTAATGCAAGCAGGGCTGGTGAACTCTTCCACCCAATTCAAAATGAATGGGATGGAATTGGCTACTGTCACCCAACAACGTGACTTAGGAATCACTATTACAAACAAACTACAACACTAGGAATCACTATTACAAACAAACTACAACACAGTCAGCAAGTCGACAAAAGTGTGAAAATGGCAAGCAGAGTTCTCGGATTCATCACCAGAAACTTCGAATACAAGTACAAGGACATCATCGTCCCATTGTACAAGGCATTAGTGAGGCCATACTTAGAATTTGCTGTTCAATTATGGTCGCCGCATCTCTGTAAAGATATCGATAACATGGGGAGAGTCCAACGCAGAGCAACGAAGTTGATACCTCAGCTGAGAAACAAGTTGTATGAACGTCGCCTAAAAGAACTTGATCTGATCTCTCTCGAGCAAAGACGACTCAGGGGGCAACTAATAGAAACACTCAAGTACTTGAATGGCTTCAACGACGTACCCATAACGGGACTCTTTGAAATAGACCTTAATGATCGCTTGCGAAACAACGGTCAAAAACTCAAGCATAAAGCTCGAAGAACAACCTTAAGTC
>LQNS02001155.1:21692600-21707923 GCA_001587735.2 Parhyale hawaiensis | reverse complement strand
CTCAAGGTGTTTGGGAGAGAGACTCGTGCTGCGTGCGGAGCGCACTCTTTCACTTTGGAGGCTGTCAGATGTCGAACTAGTCAGTTCTGTCGGTGCTTCGTGCCCTGGTCGGCTAAAGTTTGGAGTTTGTTGCCTGCATCGGCTTTTGGTCGTGTTGGAATGCAGGCTTTTAAGTCGGCTGTTAATGGTTTTTTGCTGGATTTCCTTTAGCAGCGTTTTGGGCTTCCCGGTGTTGCAAATGCTTCATTTGGGTTGTGTTACCTGTCCGTGGGAGCCCGAGCGTGAAGTTTTAATAATAATAATAATATCAATTTTATACTCAGTCACTGTGCAAGGTGTGCTCTTGTGTAAGTATAAGAGCTATCTTGTTAGGGGTTTTCTGTACTTAGTCTAGTATTGTAGTCTAGGCTGTACTATGTCGTATCATTTTATACTGAGCCACTATGCAAGGTGCGCTCTTGTCTAAATATAAGAGCTATCTTGTAAGTAGTTTTTCTGTACCTAGTCTAGTATTGTAGTCTAGACTTGTACTATGTCGTATTAGACTAACACTTCATTTGTGTATGTTAGTATAAGAATCTGTTAGCTCTGAACCTGTTCCCTTTGCAGGTAAGAGTTATTTCGGTTGTTTTTTTTTTTTTTGTTTGTTTTTACTTAGCCAAAAGGGCAAGGGATGGTCTTGTGGAAGTCTAAGAGCTATCTTGTTAGCAATTGCTTTGTACTTAGTCTAGCAATGTAGTCTGGACTTGTACTATGTCGTATCATTTTTATACTTAGCCACTATGCAAGGTGTGCTCTTCTATAAGTATAAGAGCTATCTTGTTGGTAGCTGCTCTGGACTTAGTCTATTATTGCAGACTAGACTTGTAATACTAGTATTAGCTATACCAACACTTCATTTGTGAATGTTAGTATAAGAGTTCTTAACATCTGTTAACTCTGAAACTGCTCTGTTTGCAGCTAATAGTTACTCAGAACTATCTTGTTAGTTGCTGTTCTGTACTTAGTCTAGTATTGTAGTCTAGACTTGTACTGTCGTATTATACTAACACTTCATTTGTGCTTGTTAGTATAAAAATCTAACTCTGAACCTGCTCCTTTGCGGGAAATAGAGTTACTTGTCTCGAATGGCGTCAGCATCCACTGTTGAGTGTAGGACCCCTCGTAGGACCCCCCAACTTGTGGAGGGCCTTGCTCTAGGCACTCACGCCAGGCAAATGGAGTCCGCATCCAACTAGTGAAGTGTATCCAGCTAGTGGAGGGGCCTCGCATAATGCGGTAATAGGACTCCCCCCCCAACTTGTGGAGGGCCTTGCTCTAGGCACTCACGCCAGGCAATTGGAGTCAGCATCCAACTAGTGGAGTGTATCCAGCTAGTGGAGAGGCCTTGCATAATGCGGAATGGGGCCCCCTAACTTGTGGAGAGCCTTGCCCTAGGCACTCACGCCAGGCAAATGGAGTCAGCATCCACTAGTGGAGTGTATCAAACTAGTGGAGAGGCCTCGCATAATGCGGAATAGGGCCCCCTCAACTTGTGGAGGGCCTTGCCCAGGCTCCTGTGTAAGTATAAGAGCTGGCCCCCCGTAGTTCTTAGAGATTGTCTTTAATCTACCAGAGTAGACTGTAGTCTACAAGATAATAATAACACCTCACATGCGCATGTCAGTATAAGAACTACGAAAATCTGATAACTCTACTCTTGTCCCTTGTGTAGGTGCTGGAATGACTGTACTTCTGATTTTTTTTTTTTGACACTTCGTCAAAATCATGAAGTCCTGCTTTAGTTTAGGTATAGGTTATGAGATTTGTACACATTCAAGTCCCTCCCCGTAGTAGCAGGACCTAGACGGATTTTTTATTTTGAAGTTCTTTACCTGATGAGTAAGAACAGAACTTTGGATTCCTTTAGTTTAGTCAAAAATTAAGTTCTGCTCCGCAATTAGTATAAGCTCAGGACTTAGCCAATTTGGGGTCTTGAGCCCCTGTCGGTAATGGCTTGCAGTGTTTAAAAATCCCGCACCGTGCTATGGCAGGAGCAAGGCTTAGAAAATTCTCCCAGGGTAAGCCCAATTTTGCAAGAAAATGGAAAGAATTACTTCCCGATCAGAGAAACTTAAAATTATTACGGTCTTCATAATTAGGTAAGAAAATCTCAATCTTTCAGAATTTCAGAACCAGTGAACAGTTTTCTTTGAATGAGAATCAATCAGGTAAAAATTGATTAAAGAAACCTTTCCCACTTCCCAAGAGGTAATTTCTTTAAAAATTTAAAACCTTTGAAAACTTCGAACAGTTCTGCAAGGTCTTGGTATTTTTTTCATTCAAAAAGTAATTTCCAAGTTAAAACACCTTCAACTTTTCCTACTACTTTAAACAACGATGCTGAAGAAATTGTAGAATTTTGGTCATTGCTGCAGGAGTTCAAGGACTTTCAATGAATACTTGAATTCGAAAATTCGCAATTTGTAAAGGGCTTTGAGAGGAGCAGGTGATCTCAGAAGTGGCCTAAGTCCATATCAGGAATTATGCTAAGTGTCAATCGTGTAATTCTAGTCTGAAACTAAGTCCCTTAGGTGCGATGAGAAAATTTCTTTCAAGTCCATAAGGCTGGAGGGTAGAATTTCTTCAAGTCTCAAAGACAGTAGGAGGATCTGAGTCAGGATTCCCCCGGTGGGAACGGCAAAATTTCTGAAGATAGTCCGACTCATATAACTGGAAAACTGACCATAAACTCACTAAGTAGTCATCTCCTATAAGTAACTGATACTAAGTCAATATCGGATCAGGAGCTTTTAAACACTCTCCGGGCATAAGGCAGTTCTGCGACAACGTCCCAAAACTCCTATTCCAATCTATTTCTAGGTATCAAAACACTTCACTGAACAGAGACTAAGTCTCAAGGAAGGGCAGTTGAGAATTTTATCAAGTCCCGACGGTAGAACTTGTAAATTCTCCAAGTTCCAAATAGTTACGTTTGTTGAATATGGGGGCCGTTCCCCGAGGCCTTTTCTCAACCTTCATTTCGCTTTGTTAAATTTCTATAAATTTAGAACAAAGGCAGGGAATTTACCTTCCAGCAGACACCGCACCGCTGTAACTGACGTCTTTTTAGAGGAAATTCCTCGTTCTCCCCCCTTTTTTTAAGGTCAATGAGGGTTATCGAAAAGTTCCGCCGATAGTTATTCAAGCTTCTGCTCTTGTATAACTACCCGGCCGACCCCGCAACTTGTAGTTTTGACAACTGGTAACCTAAATTTCCGACGCACTGAAGTTAAGTGTGCTTGCACGTCGGTGTCGCAAAATCTTGTACAACTTCTGGCTGTAAGTCGCTCTTGAATATCACCTAAACTGCCGAAAAGTTAAGAAGTTATGATCGAGCCTTCTCGCTAGTCGCTGGTTCTCTTCTTCGCTATTGGACAAGAATTTAACCGAAAACGAAGCTCTGTTAATCTCTAGAAATAAGTTATGCTGGACTACCCTAGACGTAGCCAATTGTCTCCTCTTATTAAAACAAGTTAAGTACTTGCTGAGATTAGCTTGGTTTCCTGGACTGCAATTCCTACATATCTCCCCGTGTGTGTTGTAACTCTCCGCAACAATTTCCGTCAGAATTCGCTCCGACCCGAGTCCCATGGAGGATACCTTAAATTCGAAACCATGGTTCGGTCTCGGGCTTCGGATGAGGCCCAGGTGGCGTATTGCACGCTACCCATCTTGCGCAGAGGAGAAGCTGCAGTCCGTGATAGGAGGGACGGCTCTCCGCGAGTCATCCCCACAGTTCGCGTAGCCGCTTACAACAGATCTATCTGGCATTTTCAGTAAGTATGCGTGCAGTAAGTCTGAAATTTCGCAGTCTCTGTCGGTGACACTCCGGAAGTTACGTGGCATTTGTAAGAAGTCTTGCCCCAATCTGAGAAACTATTAAACTGCTTGTGATCGCTGCGTCACTACCAGTACAGAACGGAGGTGGCACATCGCAAGTGTGACCAATACAGTCCGAATGTACTGGCCTGGATTTGTCCATAAATGTTGTCCTCAATTCCTGCTATTATTTTCCAGCTCTATATGCTCGTATAGCGCTCGAAACTCCTTAGAAGGGAGTACCTTGAGGCTTGAAGCTGATCCAGTTTCTTGTGAAAGTTAAATCTTGCATGCCCCGGACTTGGTAGTGCACCATCGCTGATATAGCCTCCAGGCGCTTCAAGTCTCCCAACCTGCTACTGGCTAGTCGTATATGCTATTATTGTAGTTTCCTACTCAATGAAAACTATGAGGTTTTTATCGGAGTGTTTCGGAAACGCTACGGGAGTTTGGGCACTTAAACCACAGACGTGAAGGTAGGGCGATACCTCTTGTCTCGTCCTGGAAACAAATAAGGTTGAGACCTTATCCGCTGGTCTCGCCAGTGTTTCTTTCATAATTTGCTTAACCCTTTGCTCGAAATTAACGATTCTACCGTGAATTTCCATGACACAACTACTAGTGAGTCTGCCGACGCTCTGCACTCGGCCTATGTGCTTCCGCTTAGTCCACCTCCGAATTACAAACGTCCAGGCGAATTTAGGCATTATTACCGATTATCGTAGGGTTCCTACCGACTTGGCACTTCACACGCCAAGTCGGTACAGACCCAAGCCGTGTATATATTCACGCCAGCGATACCTAAACGATATTGATATCGGTTTTAGGAAGATTCTGGAAATAGACTAGGACTCTAGCCGGTCATAAGCTGGTGACCAATGGTCGAACCTGCTTGCAGGTTCGAGAGTCTCCTGTCTGCGATGCTGCCCTGGAGATGGCAACCTCGCTAAATGGAGGAACGTTCAGCTCCCCATAGGGGGAGCTCTGAAAACAGCAATGAGCTAAAGCTCCCTTCGCGGGAGGCCTTGCTCTGTGACTGAAAGGTTAGTCCACAGTGGGGGAGTTCGCTCGCAGACGGCACTTCAAGTTCTTTGAAGGTATGGTAGTCACCTATCTCGTGGACACCCCTTCATTATGCGGTGAGTTAGCCCTCTATCCTGAAAGGACTTTGCTTTAGGTGAGTATAGCGCATTTCCATCTCATGGAGAACCTCGCCTACACCTGCCAAAATTAAGTTGCTTATAGGCAGTAAAAGAATTCAGCTTGCGGAGTGGCATCGCCTAAAACGGCAACTCCGCTCTAGTGCGGTAGTAGTACTCCATTTGGTTAGCGACCCTATAATGGAGAGGCTTCGTCTCAAACGGTAATTTAGCCCTCTCTCTGTGAAAGGCCTCCCTCTCAGTTGATTAAGCCAGTGTCCGACAGAAGACAAAACCTCGCCAAAGGAGGAAAGTAGGCCTCCCTCTTATTGGGAGCCCTGTACTAAGCCGATAGCGTCCGTCTCCAACAAAATATAGACCCCGCATATTGGTGGTACAAAGCCCATCTCGTAGAGGTCCTCGCTCTAGGTGATTGCATCGGCTACCAGCTAGAGGAAAGGCCTCGTAAGAAGCGGTACAATGGCCCTACATCTATGAAGGGCCCCGCTCTAGGCAGGCGAATCAGCTTCCCCCTAATGGAGAGACCCCCCCATCTCGTAGAGGACCTTGCTCTAGGCGATTGGTTTGAGCATCCAACTCGTGGAGAGACCTTGCAATATGCGGTAATATGGCCTCCCATCTTGTGGAGTGTCTCACTCTATGCGATTGTTGCAGCATCTAACTAGTGGAGAGGCCTTGCATAATGCGGTACAATGGCCTCCCATCTTGTGGAGGGCCTCGCTCTAGGCCATTTGTTGTAGCATCCAACTAGTGGAGAGGCCTCGCATAATGCGGTAAAATGGCTCCCCATCTTGTGGAGGGCCTTGCTCTAAGCGATTTGTTGTAGCATCCACTAGTGAAGAGGCCTCGCAAAATGCGGTAATATAGCTCCCTATCTGGTGGAGGGCCTTGCTCTAGGCAATTTGTTGTTGTAGCATCCAACTAGTGGAGAAGCCTTGCATAACGCAGTAATATGGCCCCCTCTTGTGGAGGGCCTTGCTCTAGGCGATTTGTTGCAGTATTTACTAGTGGAGAGACCTCACATAATGGCGGTAATAAGGGCCCCCATCTTGTGGAGGGCCTCGCTCTAGGCAATTTGTTGTAGCATCCAACTAGTGGAGAGGCCTCGCATAATGCGGTAATATGGCCCCCTATCTTGTGGAGGGCCTTGCTGTAGGCGATTTGTGGTAGCATTCACTAGTGGAGAGGCCTCACATTATGTGGTGGCCAGTCAAAAACGGAAATCGATCTGGAATATTCAAGAACTTCCACACTAGACTCCTGCCAATTCACCATGGCTTATGAGCACATCATGAACTGACTAAGCCCACCTATTGGAGGGAATTCCAGACAATAAATGCTATATTTGAGAAAAACTTCAAAAACACTTCAGTAAACTGAACTAAGATCAACTCTCCTTCCACAGCTCTAGGATCTCCAGCCCAAGGAAAACTCCCAGATTTCAATAGAAAAAATGCAAATGAATCCAAAAATAGCAAAAACTGAAAAATGGCCATAATTGTAAAAATTACAAAATCTGAAAAATTGCATAATAAAAAAATAGCAATAATTGAAAAAATGTCGAAAATTGAAAAAGGCATATATATATATATATACATACATATATACCGTATATATAAATATGGCAACAATCAAAAAAACAACTAAATAAAAAATCAAAAAATGAATAACATGACAAAAATTGAAAAAATGACAAAAATTGATAAAATTACTGTAATTAAAAAATGACATACTGTATATTGAAAAAAATGGCAAAAATTAAAAAAATGGCAAATATTGAAAAAAAAAATATGTAAATTGATAAAATGTTGAAAATTTAAAAAATTACATAAATTGAAAAAATGGCATCAATAAAAAAATGACAAAAATTTATAAAATTGAAGAAATCATTTATGAAATGAACCAAAAATTGGCAAAAATTGAAAAATGATAAAAATTGAAGATTGCCAGATATTAAAAAAAAAAAAATAAAAAAAATGGCAAATATATAATCAAAGAATGGTATAAAATGAAAAAATTGCATAAATCTAAAAAATGGCAACAAATATAAAAAAAATGGCAAAAATTAAAAAAATTGCCAAAAAGTAGAAAAAAAATCCAGAAATTGTATGAATGGAATAAATCACAAAATTGTCAAAATTAATAAAATATCCAAAATCAAAAATGGCACATATATAAAAAATGACAAAAAATAAAAAAATAGCAAAATTAAACAAATGACATCAATAAAAAATGGCAATAATTGAAAAAATAAAAATTTAATAAATGGCAAAAATTGGAAGTGGTAAAAAATACAAATATTGTACAAAGGCCAAAATTGGAAAAAAGGCAACATTAGAAAAATGGCAACAATTGAAAACATTACACAAATCAAAAAATGTTAGTAATAAAAAAGTGCCAAAATATAAAAATGGCAATAACAGAAAAAATGGGAAACATAGAAATAAAAGCAGAAATTTAAAAATGTCTCAAATTGAAAAAAATGGCAAAAGTTGAAAAAAATGTCATAAATAAAAAAATTCTAAATTGAAACAAGGTACAAATTAAAAAAGCCACAAAATTGAAAAAAGATAAAAATTGAAAAAGTGCCAAAAAATTTGGTAAACATAATAGTGTAGTCTGGGTGTGCTGCATTAAAAATTAAGAAAACAAATGAAAATGAATTTTTTAAGCTCAAAAATAGGTTGAATGGTCCAATAAACAATTTTGCAGTTGGAAGCAACAGGCAGAGTACCTCTGTCGGATAGCATCACGACTCGCGTCTTCGCGGGTTTCTCCACGTCGGGAGGACTGGTCTAGTCGTCACACTTCGTTTATTGACAGGTAAGTACTCTTGAAATTTTTTTTTTTTTTGGACTGAGCCAAAATCGTGAGGTATGCTCTTGTGTAAAAATAAGAGCTATCCTGTTAGTAGTGCTAACTCTGAATCTGTTCCCTCTCCAGGTGATAGAGTTACTTCATGTCAGATTTATTTAATTTTTTTCGCCCCCCCCCCCCTCCGTCCACAGCTATATAGGTAGGCACCCGACCCCATGAGCCTCATTCCGGACGACGAGCGAACATCTCACTCCTATAGAGCCCAGAAATACGGGCCTTGAGAAGGTTTTACCTCCAGAGGTACTCTGCCTTTCGCTTACCCCTGCAAAATTGTTCATCGGAACCATCAACCTATTTGCAGTGGCTCACTTCCGGCAGAGTACCTCTGTCAGATAACACTGATTTACCAACAGCATAGAATGCGGAGCAGGGAGGGGCTCTGTGGCGACTCCTGATGTGGAGGGCGCCCTAGGTTGTCTATTAGGTCTATCCTCGACTGTGGAGGTTTTCTGATTGACCTATCACAAGAGTCTAACTTCGCAATCTGACTTAATGTAAATACGTTCCTTTGTATGAACAACAAAACTCCAATTGTTGGAGTCTGACTCTCTCTCCTGTGAGTGCTACCTAGGGGGAGCTGTTTGCTTAGTCTTAATTGCGTTACTGTTACTGTCAGAGGGAGTGACTTCACTCTATTGCTCTGAAGATCAGGGTAAGATTCTTTTTTTTTTTTTTTATTTGGAACCTTCCCTTTTAGGTTCCTACAAGCTTGTACTAGTCTTCAGTAAGAAGTCGCCCAAAAAAGGAGACTTTTGTTAAAGTCTTTCTAGTATAAACGATGTTTTTTCTTAAGAACCTAGAGAATACTCTCATCTTCCCTTTCTGATTTACTATGAGAGGGTAAGTTCTCAACTCGTCGAGGCAATTAGGAGGCTATTCCGGATGCTGCTAGGATAGACCCCCTCTATTTCATCCTGCTGGAAGTTTTGAAGACTTCCAATTATCATTTATGTACCACAGACTATCAGAGCCTAAAAACTTTGGGCTCACGTCCGAAGGAGGGATTAAGTACTCCCTATTTTATCCGGATGTCAATGAGCTTTAGGCCTTGACTCCATCAGAAGCAACCTAACTCCTCTTCAGGATTGCGCCTACGTGTAGACCGGTTATGGTTAGCCGTTCTGTAGCTAAGTGGCAACGAGGTCTTAGCATGGAGATAAAATTTTTATAGCCCTTCTCTTCAGCGGTCAATTTTTAAAAAACCTTTTTTTCTGTGACTATTTTTCTCATACTGAGATTGGGTCGAAAAGGCTGATTGAGAAATTCTTTTTCTAATCGTCAAGATGGAACAAATTCCTTTAAGTTAGTAAACAAAAGGAGTTCTAGTTATCTTGGGTTAAAGTCTCCCCGCTGGAGCCCAGCTTTGGATTACATAAAGGGTGTTGATGTCTTATAGGCTTAGTCTACCTCTTAACGGTGTTCCCTGGAGGATGGAAAACCTTCTGTCAGTAATGACTTGAAGTCTTTCAAAATCCCGCAGCACCTTATGGCTGGATCAAGGTTTAGAAAATTCCTCCCCGTGTTAACACATTTTCGTAAAACAATGGTGAGAATTCTTTGATGATCAGAAAATTTTAAATTTATTTCGAGCTTCGATCTTCTTTCAGAAGTTTCAGACACCATTAATAATTTTTGAATGGGAATCTATCAAGTAAAAATTGATTAAAAAAAACTTTCCCAACCTCCCAAAAGGGAGTCTCTTCAAAATCGTTTAAATTTAATTAAAACCTTCGAAAAGTTCATGAGTTCTGAAAAGTTTTGGTATTGCATCCAAAAGGAATTTCCAAGTTAAAGACAACGACCTTAACCTTTCTTATTAACTTTAAACACGGATATCCTAAAGACCCTGTAGAATTTAGATCCTTGTTTCCGGAGCTTACGGGCTGCCAATGAAGGTCTAGATCTGAAAGTTCGCAACTTATAAACGGCCCTTGCGAGAGGCGGGTGATCTCAGATGTGGCCGAAGTCCCTATCAGGAATTAGGCTAAGTGTCCATCGTGTAGTTCTAGTCTGAGACTAAGTCCCTCGGTGGGATGAGAGAATTATTTCTACTCCATAAGGCTGGAAGAAGGAATTTCATTAAATCTTAAATTTCGTAGGAGTCTGAGTCAGGATTTCCCAGGTGGGAACTGCCAAATTTCTCAAGATAACCCGACTTTTCAAATTGGAAAACTGACCGTAAAGCTACTAAGTGGTCATCTCCTCTATAAGTAACTAAGATTAATATTATAACACTTTGTTTAACCTCCGTAGTCGCAGCTAAGTAACTAAGACTAAGTCAATATCGGATTAGGTGCTTTTAAACCTTCTCCAGCGTAAGGTAGTTCTGCGACACCGTCCCTGGAACGTCTATTCTGCTCTATTTCTAAGCATCGACGCACTTCACTGAACAAAGACTAAGCCTCCAAGAGGGGCAGTAGAGAATTTTATCACCTCCCGAAGGCAGAACTTCGAAATCTTTCTAAGTGCCAAATAGTTACGTCTGTAACATATGAGGCCGTTTTTCTATACCAAGTACCGAAGTTAAGCGTGCTTGTACGTCAGTGTCGCTACGCTTTGTACCATTCCTGGCTGTAAGACGCTCCTGAATATCACCAGAATTGCTGAAAAGCTGGAAATTATGAGCGAGACTTCTAGCTAGTCGCTGGTTCTCTCCTCAGGCTCAGCTATCGGACGAAAATTCTTTCAACTGAAACTCTGTTAAATTCCAGAAGTAATTTATGCCTGGCTACCGCCCTGTATTAACGACTAACTTCATTTGACTAAAAGGTAAAAAAGTCGATCGCCCTCTTTTGAAGAGCAGCATTATTCGCCTGAAAGAAATCCGACTATGTTTGTTAGAAACTAAGGGGGGTTGTCCCTGAGGGAATTCTTCGTATCTTTACGATCTCTCGCTCTCTGTTCCATCATCCTGCGTAAGCGACTTGTGCCCCTGTTCTTGCAACTAAGTTTACGTCCGTTCGTATATTCCTAGACGAACTATTCCGTCTCGCCTCTTACGCTGCTTAGAGTGCCAAATATCGGAGCTATATCTGAAGTTGTCTGCTTTCCGAAAACTCGAGCCTCTCTAGATAGTAACCTCGTCTAGAATGTAGCCGGTATCCTTTTGTCACAGCAAAACAACTGCACGACGTACACCACTCGTATTTAGATATCTAAGAAAGTGGTAAAGTGCTGTGCAAGCTTAGGCTAAGTTTGTCACAATATCATCAATCTGGAATTATGTGGAGTTGCAGCATCTGCGTTAATGAGCTGCCCGTCATAATAATGGCCAATAAGCCAAGCAAGTTCTGCAAAGAGCTTTCCTTCAAGTTAGAAGTGTGGAGTACCGCTAAAGGCCTGATCCAAAGCAGCTAAGTAAAAGTTCATCTCATGAACGAAGCTTTAGACAACCAAGCTTAAAGAGACTAAGGATGTATTCTACTGGAGGCCGCAGTCAAGCCTTCGAGGCCTGACTTGTTTGGAATTTCAGGCAGGCGCGCTGGCTTTGCCCTGTTGAGTTTTATCTATA
Source organism: Parhyale hawaiensis (assembly GCA_001587735.2). Lineage (NCBI taxonomy): Eukaryota > Metazoa > Arthropoda > Malacostraca > Amphipoda > Hyalidae > Parhyale > Parhyale hawaiensis. The sequence goes on along the minus strand of LQNS02001155.1, from coordinate 21,696,514 downwards.
GGACCCCAAATGGATACCGTAGAGTTTGGGAGAACTCAATGTTGTAACTCTACCGATCATCCTTTGATTCTGATTCATCACTTGATTCAGGTTCATCACTTGATTCAGGTCATCACTTGATTCATCAATTGAATCTGATCTATCACTTGAATCTGATTTCGCTTGAATCTGATTCATCTCTTAAATCTGATTCGTCATTCGGTGTGTCGTAGGTTTCCTCGGAGCGTTTCCTTTGTAAAAGGCCCTTTGCAGCATTACGTACGTTCGAGGTAACTTTTCCAGTTGATCTTACAGTTTGACCGACGTCCGCAGTTAATCTTTTTACCCGAACCGCTAGCTATCTGTTCAGATTGATCGGCCTAAGCTCTGTTTGCGGGTGCGCTGCTTGATTTGGAGGAATCAACTCCAGCGAGTAAAGTTCAGTGAGACGGAAGTTTCGTAAACTTGGGAGCGTGAAACCTTGAAGTTAATGCAGCCTCTTCAGGTTTGCTAAGGCTTTGTAAAGGGAAGCTGCGCATTATAGTGGATCTCAGTCTTAACTGACGAAGAAGGAAAAGCTTCTTCTAGATTACCAGTTGTGGCCTGAGAGACAGCCTCGACTTTTACGAGAATGCCCAATCTAGTTTATGTGGCTCGGTCGACGAGCCGACTACTGTATATTTAAAAGTTTTAGGCCACTCGGGAGCTCTGTCCTAGTGCCTGTTTCTTTACTCTCTATATAAATCCGCTAGTGTCCAAGCTTGTGTTGGAACTGTAAGTAATCTCTCTTTGTTCACCACGGCACCACCAAGTGGAGTTTTAGATATTCATTGTCCCCTGGCATGGTGGGACTATCCGAGAAATCTGACATATTTATGACTCTTGTCATATAGTCTATCTCTAGATTCTTCTGAGATAATGTCAGGACTGATCTAATCCTATTATCGTCTGGTCCTGACTCTATTTCCGAGATTATGCCGGGCGTATTCGCCTGCCTCGGAGCCAGGGGTCAGAAAGGGGCGTAGCTACTCTTTTTATCTGCTGTTACGATCCCCTTTCTGTAGTTAGAGCCTGGTTATGTCGTCGTTCATGGAACCATTCTCGAATTCTGAACCCGGCGTTTCCCACGGTTCTTTCCTTAATTGAGGACGGAACTAAGGATGGTAAGTCTATCGCCACTCGAGCCCTGGCTGGGTTTTATAATGTAGCGTGGTTCGCTTACTTGTATGCCTCTGGTAGCGGCCAGAAAAACAGATCGCAAGTATCTTCACATTTTTCAATACCGTACTTCGATCCAGGCGGAAATCTTACAGAGAAGGGTCTGACCTCGGTTGCCTTGGTAGGGTCTTTCTGTTGGTTGGTCACCTTCCAACTGTATCCCTACAAGGATCACTTGGTACGTTGGGCTTCTATTGTCAGGAGAGCGACCTAGTACAGTATGATATTTCATACTGTCGGAGGAAAAACGCCCTGATGTTCGATATCATTTAGACCCTTACTTCCTCATGTACGAAAATACACCAGATTTTCCCACGGACACCTCAAACTGGAAACCTCCTCTATTGCAGGAAGTATAATAATTCGCTCCCCTTGGGCTACTTTTACTACAGATTAGTACGGTCACCGTCCTCCAGTTGACCATCCTGACTTGTCGAACCATTACTTCACGGAGTAATCACTTAGTGCTCGGTATCACTAGACGCTAAGAGACAGGATATTAACTGACCTCTCCGGCGGTCTTACTCAAGTGTGGCCAGTATTTTTGCCTGGGCCTCACCCTCTTTTCCTCCGAAGTAAATGCCTTCATCGATAATACCGTAGTGACCAATTGATTTGGCGAATTTCGCGACAAAGAACTCTGGAACCTAGGGGCCCAGAAAACGGACAAAAGGTTTCAATTATTCCTCCTTGGAATTTCTCTATGTGGTTGAATCCTACATTCGGAAGTACAACCGTTCACCGCGGTATTCCTCTCTGTCAAAGGGCAGGAAAATCGCTTTCTAACTGGGGCTCAACAACTATCGTAGATCCTGTCGGTCTATGACACACTAGAGGAGGGGCTGATGTTTCATAACATAAGTCCTGACTCTTCAGCCGGAGCTTCTGGACCTTGTTCAGAACTTATGTCGGGAGTGCGACCACTTCCATTTGTAAGTCGCCTCTGTACGGAGATCACGCCTGACTGATCATCCCGTCGTGATTACGAGGTAGGTTTCTCCTGAGGAAAATCGGTATCGGTGCCTCACGCCGTAAGCTGGTACGAGAGGACCGCGAAGAAGTTTACTAAGGTATCAGCTTTAACACCCTCAGCCGGTCATCCTTGGACTAGATCGATGCAACTGTTCGGAATTAGTGGAGCCAAGAGATAAATACTCCGGAATTTCGAGACCTCCCAGGCTAGTGCGTCTCAAACTCGGAGTAAACACTTCTCGTAAGAGATAAGTGCGTCGAAAATCGGACGCTCTCATCGGCATACCCCTGAGGTACTCTGGTAAAGTAGAGTAAATCCCGTCGGTATGTTTAAATAGGAGACCAGAAAGTTGCTCAAAAGCCAACAGCCTTAACTTTGGACGGTATTCTTCGAACTTTGCTGACTTCTACCATCGGGAGATTGGTCTTACCATCGTTAATCATCGCCCCGTCTGGACTCATCGATAAAGCCGTAACTCACGTCGGTATTTCCTGCTAATTGGGGGCAGAGATTGTTCGAAGTCCAATCGCCTGACCTCCAGAAGGTACCCTCCGGACCGTGGCTGGTTTCAACGGTGTGGAGATTGTGACTCCCACATCGTAAATAACCTCTAGTACTTCTGATAGAGACGTAGCTCAGGTCGGTCTTGTGAAAACAGTCCCTATGAGCTAGAGGCTATAAAATGCTTATTAGCGGTTTGTCTGAGTCTCCTGCCGGTACTCCTCGAACTTAGCCATCTCTAACGGTCGGAAGTTTAACCCCGTTCATTTCGGTACTCCCGATACACATCGATAGTGGCGTTGCTCACGTCGGGATGTTCCCTGCTGTGAGAGTAGATTGTTCCAAATGCCAACTTTTTGAACCCTAAAGGAGGCACTCTTCGAACTGAGGTTGGTTCCTACCGTCGGGAGTGCGACCCCGTTCACATCGGAATTCCCACATGGTACTCGTCGATAGAGGAGTACTCTCTGATGCTGGAGGACCGAGAAAGCTCAGTGGCATAACGCCTGTCCAACAGCCGGTACTCTTCGAACAGCTCACTTCGGTATTCCCATCAGGTACTCATAGAAAGTGACGAAGCTACACGACGGTATTCCATGGTACTGGAGGACAGAGAAAGCTCAGCGGCATAACGTCTGTCCCACAGCCGGTACTCTTCGAACGGCTCACTTCGGTATCCCCCGCTGGTACTCATCGAAAGTGGCATAGCATACGTCGAAATTCCCGGAACTGAGGACAGAGAAAGCTCGGTGGCATAACGCCTGTCCAACAGCCGGTATTTTTCGAACGTGGCTGGCGTCGGTATTCCCAGGGTACTAGAGAGAACTCGAGACATAATGCCCGAACCTCCAGCCGGTACTCAACGAACGTGGCCTTAGCATATCCCGATGAAAGTTAAGAATCCAGATAATTGCTGTAGGAGTTCAAGATTTGAACTGCTGGGCCTAGGATCGCGGCTCACTGGACTACATAACTTTCATTTTTAAGAATATGCGTGTCGACAAAAAACGCTCACTTCGGACTTGCACCCATCGAAAGTGGCGTAGCTCGTGTTTCGAACGAGTTCGCATATCCCGATGAAAAGTTTAATATTAAACATTAAAGTATAGATATTAGGTCGACTAATCATATAAAATTTAACGTTTCAGGAATTCCTCCCATCTTCAGAAATCTAAAATATTCAGGTAACCTAGTAAACTAAAACAGAACTCTTTTATTGTCAACATATCATGGAGCTAAGATG
>LQNS02001155.1:21674154-21684350 GCA_001587735.2 Parhyale hawaiensis | reverse complement strand
AAAATTCAAAAGAGTACTTATCTGTCTTTTATGAGTGTGACGACTCTGACCTGTCCTCCTGTCATGGAGAAGCCTCGGCTATGCGAGTCTAAGTGCTACCGACAGAGGTACTCTGCGGAGCAAGCCACTGCAAAAGTCCCTTGTGAAAACAGTAGTAAAGTTAGAAAATGAATTACAAGAACTTTTAGCTCATTGCTAACCGACCATCCAGATGAATATGACAAGTTCGGATCATTGCTGCAGGAGTTCAAGGAACTGCTGAGCCTAGGGCCGCGGCTCACCAGACTATTAACTTTCATCCTTACTGAATGCACTTGAGGAATTTACAAGAAGTATTTTTAATTAACAGGGACGGTTAACTTTCAAAACTTTGATGAGTTGAAAAAGAATTTTAAAATTTCTAAGTCGAAAGACATGTCTTTTAGAGACTGAGTCCCTTCTATGAGACTCCAAAAAATTTCAAAGTCTCTGATGTAAGATGAAACCAAATTATTTCTCATCTAAGTCCCCTCAGTGGGAACTGCTAAAATTTTTCAAAGTATTTCAGGCTCTAAAACTAGGGGAAAAGCCAAAAAAATACAAAAGGATATCTCATCTAAATAACTGAAACTAAGTTAATATCAGATTAGAATAGGTTGAATGTTCCAATGAACAATTTTGCAGTGGTAAGCGACAGGCAGAGTACCTCTGTCGGATAGCACCACGACTTGCGTCATCGCGGATTTCTCCATGTCGGGAGGACTGGTTTAGTCGTCACACTATTGTTAATTGACAGATAAGTACTCTCGCAGTGTTTTATGCCCCCTCTCCCCACCGTCGGTGGCTAAATAGGTAGGAACCTGAGCCTCATTCCGGACGACGAGCAAGCATCTCGATACTAAAGAGCCCAAAACTATGGGCTTTGGGAAAGTTGTACCTCCAAAGGTACTCTGCTTTTCGCTTACCACTGTAAAATTGTTCATTGGAACATTCAACCTATTTGTAGGGGCTCGCTTCCGGCAGAGTACCTCTGTCGGATAGCACCGATTTACAAACAGCGTAGCTTGCGGAGCAGGGAGGGGTTCTGTGGCGACTCCTGATGTGGAGGGTGCCGTAAAACTGCTTAAGCTTACCCTGATCTGAACTTTATTAATCCTGTCTGTAGAGGTCTTCCTATTGACCCGTCACAGGAGATTTGATACCACATTTGCGTCTCTATGTACCTTCTGTCCATTTGTGTGGACCACAGACCTGGTATCTTACCACTCTCTCTCCTGTGAGAGTTACCCTAAGGGAGCTGTCTGCTTTGTTTTTTGTGCCCGTCTGGGCGAGCAACTTCACTCTCACAGATCAGGGTAAGACATTATTAATTTAAAGATTCTTCAAAGTTTTCTGCAAATTCCAAATTTTCAAAGAATTAATCCAAGTATCCACGGGCACCGAGTAATAAGGGACTAAGTCCCTATGCCTCAAAACCACAGTTAAGAACTTTTACGTCATATCCCTGTATTCAAGGAAAACGCTCAATGGACTTCTAAAAAATATTCTATGTCCTCACGATGGGACCCGAACTTTTCAAATGTAACTGCTTCCATGCCTATGCGGCTAAGTCTCCAAGGACTGCCTCCCAAAAAAATTTTTTAAGGGAAGCCAAAATTTTTCTAAGTCCCCAAGGTGAGACCCAGAACCATTTCCAAGTATGAAGGCTTTCATGTATCTGAGTCTAAGTCTCCCAGGACTATCTCAGAGTTATGCTAAGGGTCGAAAGTGGATAGCCAAAACTCTTTCTAAGTCCAAAAGCTATTTTGTTTCAGAGTTAAAGTTCCCAAGGGGAACCAAGGATCTCTGCTTTGTACCACAAACAGTGTATTAAACTTACTCCCCACACCGGTGTGTAAACAATCATCACTCTAATCACTTCCTCTGTTAGTAATTTCCTTTTCAAGATATCAACCAGAGTCAACTCTCCGCGTCCCTAAGCGCATATGCACTGCTTTCTTTCTTCACTGAAGCATACTTAGTTTGAATAAGGAGGCCCAAGGCTTTGGAGAGATAACATCGTGCCGAGGTATAAATAGGAAGTGCTGTTGGAGGTGCGCCCGACTTCGCCTCGGCACAAGCAACCCTTGGAGCCTATCCGCCGCACCTGCTGGCCTTACATCGAACAAGGAAGACCGAGGAGCCACGCGCACCCCACGGCCGATTGTCAACTAAATTCTGCAGGCGTACTTCTAAAATGTTAGCGTAGCCTAGAGACCGCCCGCAAGCCATGGCCAAGTGTCATCTCAAATTCTCCTAAATTTCGAGCATATGTTTAGGCCTGAGCAGTTGTAATCCATATATGTTAGCATAGCTAATGTAATCAGGTTAACACTACGTAGTTATCAGAGAACTAGGAAGTAGTAAACGAGGCTCACACTTATTTCAAAACTATGTTTAAAATCCTAACACATAGTAGATCTAAGGCGTGAAGACCGTAATGCCCGCCGAGTCGCATCTCGGGGCTTTTCCGCCTCGTCGTAATGGAAGCTGAAGGGCAAGCGACAAGGCCGAGCTTCCTTCTCGAACTCCAATATAAGCGTTGTGCGAGTATAGGACTTGTTCTTTGTTAGGTCGCACTCCAAGCACGGACCCGTCGTTCCTCAGTCTTCGATAACATTGTGTAAGCCAAGCCAACTCGGTCTATCCCCCTAGTTACGCAAGAGCCTGTGTGCTCAATTAATTAAGAACCCACCCCGGTAGCTCAACAATTCGCCTGTGTAGGTATCCAGATTCGACGACCTAAATATATTGGATTATATTCTCTTCGTGCTTCCTTGACCACCTCACCACGACGGGACGGCAGAAGTAGCCCAGCGGCGAGCGACCAGTACAGAAGAGAACTACCGCAAAGCAGAACGCTGAGACTAAAAACAGTGTTAAAAAGTGCTTTTTGAAAATTACCGGAGGATAGGTGTAGGAGTGTACTCCTAACTCTTCAAAACTTCTCGAAGTCCTTACTGTGGGACCCAGAGAATTCATAAAAGTTCAAGCATCAGTTCAGTCTCTGAGGTTACGTCAGTGTGTGCCCTTTCAAAGTTTTTCAAAGCCCCTAAGGAGTGCCAACAAAATATGCCAAGTATAAGTGTCGAAGTATAAGTCTAAGTGTCGAAAGACCAGTTCTAAGTTCCAAAAGGGACCCAGGAAAATATTTCAAGTCTAGAAAACTTCCCGAGTATCTCAGGCAAAGTGTCGAAGGACAAGGAGAAAATTTTTTTTAAGTCCCGAAGAGGAACCCCGAAATTTTTCTAAGTCAAAAAGGCACTGCTTCATTTAGAGTTAAAGGTCAAATTGGATTCTCAGTAAAATTTCAAGTTCTGAAACTGATATCCTGAACCTTTTCAGAGTTCTCCTTCCTCAAAACATGAAGTTGAGTATGCTTGCAGGAGAGTGTAGCCGTGCCTTGTATAATCTTTGGCTGAGAGTTTGTAGATCTCAAATACCACCCGAACTGTCGACCAGCTGGGAGTTATGAGCAAGACCTCTAGTTAGTCTCTGGTTCTCTTCACAGCTACTGGACCAACTTCCAACAAATTTCCAATTTTCAAATTTTTCAAATAGAGAATCTGATTTGCGAGTGTAAACTCAAAGATCCAGATATCATTCTTTCCCCAGTCGAAAATCCCACGTGGTTTCAAGAGAGAAAAGCGAATTAGAAAATCTCCCAGACCTTCCAAGTGTTTCGGAGAAGTTCGGAGTTTAATTCGAACTGAAATTAACTTAACGCCTTTTTCAGACTATACGTCTTAGAAGATTTCCAATTATAGATGAAATCAATCAGTATAAGTGCCATCAGAGTCTAGTAGTGTTGGGAACCAGTCCAAACGAGGGACTACGTGGAAACTTCAAAATTCCAAAAGCCGTCAGAAACCAAAGAACCTCTAAAAACCTAAGTCCCGACCAGGGTTTAGGTTGCGCGTAGATCAGGGCATTCACTCTGAGGCTAATTGCTCACAGGGCCATTCCTTCCGATGCTAAGTGTCAACCGGACTTTCCGTTCTGAGGCTGACCCTCCAATACTTTTTGGAAGTATCTATACCAGGGTCCCGTCTTGTATTCACGACTAACTTCCTTTGACCAAAAGGTAAAATTTGGTGATCGCCCTCATTAAACGAACCGCCTTATTCAACTGAGAGGAACTCTGTCTGTGTTCGTTAGAGGACAACGAGGAGTTGTTCCTGAGGGAAATCTTAGTCTTCACGATCTTTCGCTTTATGCTCCACACGCCCGCGTAAAGGTCTAGTGCCTCGGATCGAGCAGCTAAGTTTACGTCCGATCGTATCTTCGTGGAAGAAAACATTTCCATTCCGTCTCTTACACTGCTTAGAGTGTAATTTCCCTGAGCTATATCTGAAGTTGTATTCTTTCCGAGGCTGACTCTTTCTTGAGGGTAACCTCGTCTAGAATGTAGCCGGTCTTTTCTCTGGTTATATCCTACCAACTGTCCAACGTACCGTTCTCCAAGCCATGGTGCCGTCGTGTGGCAGATGAATCTAAGTTGTCCCAATAACATCAATGTGGGAGCAAGTGGAGTTGCGTCATTTTCGTCCATGTGTTGCTCGTCATGATAGCAGAGAATGAGGCAAACGAGCTCTGTAAAGAGCTTTCCTTCAAGCAAACTAGTGCAGATTGCACCCAAAAAACATGGTCCAAAGCCGCTAACGCAGCTTGTCTAAGGACTGAAGCATTAGACAATTAAGTCTAAAGACTAAGCAAGCATTTTACTGGGTCTGCACTCCATCTTTTGAGGCCTGACTTACCGGGAACTTCAGGCAGGGGCGTTATATTTGGCCTGCTGAATTGAGTTTGATCGACCTGATCGCGAACGGATATCGTAGTTCTTGCTAGAATCCAGAGCAGCTGTCGACCGATCCTCATTGCATTTTGACTGATCATTTGCTTCAGAGTCCTCACTGATATAAATCCCTTACACTGAATCTGATTTATCGTTAGATCTGATTCATTACTCGGTGTGTTGTTGTTTTTTTTTGGAGTGTTGCCTTTCTTATAAAAGCTGCACCTTCTTGGTCACCCCCTTTCTGAGCCGTAATATTAGAAAGGTTATTCGCTTCTTGCAAACGTCTGCAGGCTCGGTTTGTTTGAGCCGTTTGCAGTGTATTAGCGAAAATAGAGCAGTCTTCCGTCAAGGGGGAAGTACCTCCTGCTTGAGTATCCCGGCTTTTGACTGCTCTTACCGTACGAGAAAATTCCTTATATCTCTTAAGGAGTGGCAAGGGAGATCAAAAGGGACCCCTTGATTTAGTCATAGGCAAATTATTGTCCTATGACTATCTCGGCTCTAATATGAGATCAAGGACCACACTCCTTATCTAAAGTTTTGTAAATCGTTAAAGAGAGAAAAGGCGAAGTAGAAAGTAAAACCTCTTACTGCCATGAGATTACATTAGCTCGGACCAGTTCCGGAGCATTCTGTTCATCTCTCCCGTAATTGTAGATCTAGCGTTTATTTATACCTCATACTCCTTGCTGACATGGGAGTAATAAGTCAAAGCTTGCCTGTAGATCAGTCGGCAGAAAGGGACTAACCTGCCCCTGGGTCTACCTTTTGGGCCGTAAAACGTATCAGCCGCTTCGGTACAAGACGTAGCTACCGAGAGATGTTACGATCTTAACCTGGGGTCGTGTGACCTCGAGGGTTAAACCAGCACTTTCCGGTTTGCTATGGTTCTGTAAGGAGAAGCTGCGAGTAACGGCGGGTCTCCGTCTCGACTGGCTTATGACAGAAAGCTTCCTTTCGATTACTTGCACAAGCCTGGTGTCTAGTCGGCTCCGTGTAAAGGTCGACGAGCCAAGGATGTCTACGGGTCTTTAGGCCTCTCGGGAGCTTCGTTCTCGAGGGTTAAGAGTCAAAACTGGAGTAATTTTCCTTGAGTACAAAACTTTTTCCCCGCCTACTATGCGAGAGCTCTTAGTCTAGCTGAGTTCACGGAAACCCTGTACCATAAGAAAGAGTACCTATACATATTTGTGCCTCCGCCCTGTCCTTGGGATTTTACCCTATGTGCCTCAAGGGTTAAGACCCTGGACCTCTGTAAGTAGGCTAGCGGCATTGGTCGTAGTGTGGCCACCAGAGGTAGATAATCCGAAAAATTATCTCGTGCTTTCTCGAAAAAAGAATGGATCAGGGCTATTCAGTCTCAGGTAAATCTCTATTACGAGGAAAACCTGGCTTCCTAGGTCATCGATGATCTAAACCGGGGAGATAGTAACCTCTTATCTTTACCCAGTCGAGTCTATCTTATTGTCTTGGTGGGTTATCCGGGTGAACCGGTCCATTACCAGAGCTTCGCTGCAAGCGTACTCTCTTTCGGTAAGACGTAATTCTGGGGTGTGTCGTAATCACGCCAAACCGGCGCTACAGCAACCTGATGACAGGTTGCTGTAAGCCGACCGAGCAGGGGTAGAGTGAAAGCCTTCTAGCAACCCAAGGAGCCAGCTCCGTTATGCTGACCTTTCCTTCAACTCTTGTCAATAGAAGTTTCCGGTAGCTATCATTAAGTAGTATGTATTTTATTTTTCAAGATGATTTATAATATACTAGTACTTTAGCCCTACCCTAGAAGGCCATAGATAGTATTTAATATACTATTCTGCTGTAGGAAGTACCCTTCGTCCAGATGTTCAGTCCGTAGTCAGGACAGCGTCCTTTGGATGAACGGATCTTTAAGCTTTTGACCAACAGGTTTTTCTCGCGTGAGACGAGCGAGGGTCTCTTTGCGCACAAGGTTCTGCGCATTTGCGACAGTTTCCTCTGCTCTTCTATAGCGTGTGTCATCCCGAAGGACGGTGAGACGCGCCTGCCTTGGCAACCTTAGCCCGATTTAATAGAAGTCATAAAGATAATGATTATTCAGTTACTGAATATAGAGACGGTTTGCGGGTTTTTCTCAGACTAGTCTGCTGTACCAGCTGGCTAACTTCTCCGTACGAGGAAGGTCTCCCCACAGGAACACAAAAAAGGGGAGGGGGTGCCTCCTGAGGTACTCTGTTATCTCTGAGCCGGTAGACATAAAACTTCAAGGATTACTTCCTGAGCTTTGAGGTAATCTTCGGGGCACTCTTCTCGATCTTATCGTAATTCCGTCCCGTTTGGTTTTAGAGAAGTCGAAAAGGCTGCGCTAGAGGCCATAGATTCTTAGCAATGTGTCTAAGCCTTTTGCCTGCATTCCTCGAACCGGGCCATTTCTACGAAATAGGACTGTCCAGACCGGAAAGTGTCCTGCTGGAGAGACATATATAGCTCCAAAGCCAAACTTCTTACTATCCAGCCGGCACCCGTTTAACTGGGATCGATTCTTTCTGTCAGGAGTAACGTCGCTGAAGACGAAGTTCCCCTCTGGTATTCGTCGACAGCGGCTTCGCTCACGCCGGTCTATTTGAGCTGCTCACTTCGATATACCATTCTGGAACTCTTCGAAAGTGACAAAGCTACACGTTGGTATTTTCTGATACCGGAAGACAGCGTAAGCTACACCACCGCCTGTCCAACAGCTGATCCTCTTCAACCTGCTCACTTCGGTATTCCCGTCTGGTACTCCTCGAAAGTGGCGTGGCATACGTCGACGGTTCTTGATACTGGAGGACAGCGAAAGCCTAGTGACATAACGCCTGTCCAACAGCTGGAACTCTCGAACGGCCCACTTCGGTATACCCCTCCGGTACTCCTCGAAAACGGCGACGCTACATATCGGTATTCCCAGGACTGAGACCAGCGTTCGCGAACCTAACGCCTGTCAACAGCCGGCACTCCTCGAACAGCTCATTTCGGTAATCCCCAATGGTACTCATCGAAAAGGCGTGTCTTACTTCGGCCTTCCCTGACTGGCGGACAGGCATAACGCCTGTCCAACAGCCAGTACTTCACGAACAGCTCACTTAAGTATTCCCATCCGGTACTCGTCGAAAAAGTCGATGCTCTATGTCGGTATTCCCTGACACTGGACGACAGAGATAGCTCCGCGGCATAACGCCTGTCCGATAGCAGGTACTCTTCGAACCGCTCATTTCGGTATTCCCATCTGGAACTCGTCGAAAATGGCGTATCATACGTCGGCATTCCCGATACTGAAGGACAGAGATAGCTACAATGGCCAACGTCTGTCCAACAGCCGGTACTCTTCGAACAGCTCATTTCGGTATTCCCATCTGGTACTCATCGAAAATGGCGTAGCATACGTCGGCATTCCCAGATAGCTACTGGATGACAGAGATAGCTAAATAACGTCTGTCCGGTACTCTTCAAACGGCTCACTTCGGTATTCCCAGGGACTGGAGAGTTTTGGGACGTGACTCACGCTTGAGACATAAGTCTCAACCTCCAGCCGGTACTCATCGAGCGTGGCCCTAGCATATCCCGATGAAAATTAGAAATCCAGATCATTGCTGCAGGAGTTCGAAATTTGAACTGCTGGGACTAGGGCCGCGGCTAACTGGATTACATAACTTTCATTTTTAAGGATATGCGTGTCGACAGAACGCTCACTTCGGTCTTGCACTCATCGATATTGACGTGGCTCGAATGTTTCAAACGAGCTCGCTTATCCAGATGAAAAATTTTAATACCCAGATCATTGCTGCAGGAGTTCAACGAACGGCTGGGCCTAGGGCTGCGGCTCACTGGACATCAAAATTTTTCATCTTTAAGGTCTCCCAGGATGAGCGTGTCAACACAAAAACCTGAAAACTGATTAGGCTCGGCCCAGAGGTCTAACCCACTATCTTGATGAAAGCTAAAAGTCTGGATCATTGCTGCAGGATTTCAAGGAACTGCTGGGCCTAGGGCCGCGGCTCACCAGACTGTGAAACTTTCATCATATTGCCGGCTCAACACAGTCGTGTCTAAAAACCTATGCTAGCTCCTCTCCAAGTGCCTTACAACGATTACCACTGCGTTTGAATTATCACTGAAGATTCGAAAACACCATTTTCTGATCCGATGAAGTCTTTTGAGAGACCGTAGTAAAGTAGGAATTGAATATTACGTCTTACCAAGCCCTTCAGATGAAAGCTAGAGGTCTGGATCATTGCTGCAGGAGTTCAAGGAACTGCTGGGCCTAGGGCCGCAGCTCACCAGACTACACTTTCATCCTACTGAAGGCATTTTAAGCAATTACAAAAGTAATCATAATTACCAGGGACTGTTAATATACAGGACTATTATATCATAGGTAACCGACCATCCGGATGAAAATTGCAAGTCCGGATCATTGCTGCAGGAGTTCAAGGAACTGCTGGGCCTAGGGCCGCGGCTCACCAGACTATAAACTTTCATCCCTTCTGAGGGTGCTTGAGGAAAACAGAAGTAATTGTTCACTAACTCTCACAAGCTTGAAGAGCTGAAACCGAATTTGAAAATTTTCAATTTGCAAGACAAGTCCTTTTGGTAAGAAGCAACCAACAAATTTTCAAAGTCTTGAAGGCTGTACAACATCTCAATTAGAGTCCCCCAAGTGGGAACAGCTAAAATATTCAAAGTATTTCGGGCTCTAAAACTGGGAAAGAGCACAAAAAATACTAAGGGATATCTCATATAAGTAACTGAGACTAAGTCAATATCGGATCAGAAAATTTCAAACACTTCTAGTGTGTAAGGCTGTTTTGAGATAGAGTCCCAAAACTCCTATCACCAAACAATTCTAAGTCTCAAAGTCACTTTCACTGACAGAGACTAAGTTCCAAAAGTAGCAGTAGAAAATTTTTTTAAGTCCAAAAGGACCAACTAGAAAAATTTTTTAAGTGTCAAAAGTACCTATCACCAATCACTGAGACTAAGTCCATAAAGGACTCAACACTGCACTGTTGCCAATAATCTAAGGCACAAGAGGTGAGGAGCTGGAGCTGGAGATGTTCATCGCACCGAGAGTCGTTTAGGAATGATTCTCAGGGGGTCGGGTGCCTACCTATATAGCCTCAGATGGTGGGGGAGGGGAGAGGGAGAAAAAAAGAAAATCTCAGATGAACTAACTCTATGTTGTTGTTGTTACGTAGGGGCCGGCTCCGGAGGGGGTCGGCCCGTGGCGGAAGGTATGAGAAGGAAGGCAGGGAACACAAGAAGTCAGTCACAGATAAAGGGCTGTCCCACAGAGAGGTAGGAAGGAGGGCGGTAGGGTGGGCGGGACACTCAAACAGGTGGTTGATGGTATGGGGGTGGTGCGGTG
>LQNS02001155.1:21654576-21671841 GCA_001587735.2 Parhyale hawaiensis | reverse complement strand
GGAGGAGGGGAGTGGAAGGGAGGTAATAAGTTCCTCGCACTCGCGAGTGAACTCCTCCCAGTTAGCTTTCCTAAAGTTAACGAAGGTGCGTCTGGGACCGGAGGGGGCCGAGTCACTGGACTCGGTTGTGATCAAGATGGGTAGATGATAAGATGAGAGGGTGGTGGTGGTGGACCAGAAGTAATAAAGTGCGAGATGAGCTGAGATGACGGTCAAGTCCGGAGAGGAGCTCGGACCGTCCAGAGGGACCCTGGTGGGCGAGTCGCCATCGAGGAGACAGTAGGGTCCACTATTGATGGAGGCACTAACTTCCTCACCCCGCGCGGCGGCCCGCGCAACTAACTCTATCACCTGCAGAGGAAACAGATTCAGAATTAACAGATTTTCAGAATACTTATACTAACATGCACAAGTAAAGTGTTAGTATGATACAATACAGTGCTACAGTCTATACTAAGATACTAGACTAAGTATAGAACTACCAACAAGATAGCTCTTGAACTTACACAAGAGCATACCTTGCAATTTTGGCTAAGTGGCAAAAAAAAAAGAAACGGCAAGAGTACTTACCTGTCAATTAACAATATGTGACGACTAAAACAGTCCTCCCGACGTGGAGAAACCCGCGATGACGCGAGCCATGGTGCAATCCGACAGAGGTACTCTGCCGGAAGCGAGCCACTGCAAAAAATCTGAGTTTTATTCTTGTCGCCTATACAAATGTAGGAGCTGCGATTCGGACTAAGTAGCAAAAAGCAAAGGAAATAATATTAAAAAACTAAGGAAAGAGCACCTTACCTGTTAACGTAATGGAGCGACTACTAGACGACCCTCTTGAAGTTGAGAAGCCCCCGACTGTGTAGGTCTTTGTGCAGAGAGAGAGGTACCCTACTGATAGCGAGCTACAGCACATACGAGCTCAATACATTTTGATACTCACCCGAATACTTTCACATACTGCTTCAAGTTCTTCTTCTCGTGTCACAAATCCTCGTTCTTTAATATTCGGAGAGTTCGACTGATCAGAAAATACACTCTCATGATCGTTGCTAGACGAGCCCAAAGTAACCCCAACCAAACCAAAGAGCGGAGTAGATTCTCGAACATTCACTTGACAGCTTCCTGTTACTCGTTGAGCAGACAACCTACGTATGACACTGGATAGTAGCGGACCGATACGGCCCACAATGCCAGCAAATGTACCGCGAGATATGACGAAACCTGAAGCAGAAGAAGGCCTGAAGCCGCCAGATGGAGTGCTTCCATTCCGATGGTAACGGTTCTTCTCAGAACCAACTGCAGCAACCTGGAAGAAATGCAATACCTCAGTTTGAACTAATGACAACACAAGTTTATAAAATCATGGAAGAGTGAAAAAGCTGACAATTAGTATATAAAAAGAAACAAAATTTTCCCGCTGAAACCTAAAACTAGGATTGAAATATCAGCTGCTTCATAGCACAAATAGACCATATTCCAATGAACAATTGCTCTCTACAAAGGAAGAGAAGAGAGTACCTACCTCTGTCGTTAGCACCATACTCGCCGAGTCCTAAACTCGGAGAGAAATCCACAGATTTTGAGGCGTGAGCTTCATATATGACAGTAAGTACCATAAGGTAGAGCTATTTCAGCTGGAAAGTTGCACTTAAATGAACACAGCTACAGAACCTGTAATCCTACAAACAAATGTTTATGATAAAAAGTAAGGTCTAAGCTTAGCCTTCAATTCCCCTTAGTATCCAGTCCTTAGGTTTCCAGATTTTTGATCAGGATCTCTCCAAAGAGGGGTGCCGAAATTAGCCGCACATGTCGGGTAATTTCGACCTACCTATAGAGCTCCATGTGGCTGAATTGTTTTTACTGTATAATGCAGGTCTTTGAAGATTTAATGGCCTCACAATGCTATATACAGTAAGCCCTTGCTATTCGCGAGGGTTACGTTCCATCAAGAGGTCACGAATAGCGAATCCGTAATACTTGAAACATAGGAAATAAATAGGTTACGTTCCTGTAGAAGTGGGTGATGTGTGAGTAAAAGCGCGTGATGTGCGTGTAAAAGCGCGTGATGTGTGTGCTAGAGCACGTGATGTGTGTAAACTAGAGCACGTGATGCGTGTGCTAGAGCACGTGATGAGTGTGCTAGAGCACGTGATGAGTGTGCTAGAGCACGTGATGAGTGTGCTAGAGCACGTGATGAGTGTGCTAAAGCGCGTGACGTGTGTGATGAGAAGGTGTGCAACAAGGAGTGAGCTGTCACAGAGACAACTTCTCAGATTTGTAATGCGGGTAAAGGTTCGTATCACAGGCATAATGTTGATGCTAAGATTCGCAAGTCGGGTAAAGATTCGATTCACGGGCGTAATTTTGAGCCAAGGTTCGCACGTCACGAAGTTCGATGGTCGGAAAGTTCGTTTGTCGGGAGGTTCGTAAGTCGAGGATCTGTTGTAATTACTTTATAGGACCGCGAATAAGCAAAGGCGTCCCGCGAATAATGGACTGTCGCACTCCAGGCCGTCACGAATAACCGAAACCGCAAAAAACGAACCCGTGAATATCGAGGGATCACTGTACCGTACGTTTAGTGTATTTTATACGATATGTTGACTATTTAGATTGTTTCTGCAGCTATATCAGCATTTAAGTTTCGATAATAAGAAATATTTATATCCTAAAAGGGGCTATTTCGTCAGGAGGGATGCCGAATTAGCCTACAAAACAGTATGCCGAAATAGCCCACAAAACGTGCCGAAATACCCCTCCCTAAAGTAAGCAGCTCTGAGCTAGTCTTACGAGAAGCTGTTTCATTGGGATGGCAAAATTAGACGCGCACGGGCAAGCTAAGAACGAAAATACCCAGTTTTTTGCACATGGACAAAAATAAATGTTCGCCTGAAGACTTTTTTGAAACTATCTAAAACTAGGTTTTTTTTTATACTCAACTTTGATGTCCAACTGACTCTTAAATATTTGTCTGAGGGGCTTGTTTTTTGTTTCAAATTGAAGACAATTTTCTCACTTTTGAAATGGACCTTGTACCATTCATTTTTCTGCCATTGAAACTTTTGCTGCAATGACTAAAAAACTGAAAACTTTGCAAATTCCGAAATAACCCCAGGGGTGACGGAATAGCCCAACCTTACGGTACTTTATTATTTTTCTTTTGGGGACTGGCCTGCCCTGCCAGGCTAGGGGTACCCTTCCACCATTTAGCTCTGGACTTCAGTATTCTGACTATCTCGTACGTATGGCAAAAAATCTCAGATAGGGGACACTAGACGGACCAACAGTCCCATTCCCATAGAGCATCCGAGACTTATGCTCCGATGCTCTATGAGCTATTGCCAATACATCAAAATCAGAGAGATATCTGAGAAAGAAAACAAGAAGAAAAAGAGAGTAAACTCAGCCAAAGAGTTGATCATGCAAGCACAATCAATTGCTGCAGATTCGAGTAGCTCGGGGATGTAAAGTACGTTGGAGCATGCAAGTGAATGGCATTGTCGCAGAATTTTTGACCGTTATGAATTAGTGACTCCCGGAGGAGGAGTCCGTAACAGTGGATGCTGCCCCAAAGGTTTGTCAAGACTAATTTTAAATGTACTGACTCAACACCAAAAACTTCGGGGGAGGGGAATCTATTTCAGATAATCACTATGAAGTAGCTATGGATGGAACTGCTGGATGATAGAAATTCTTCGATCTTTATGATAGCTGAGTGACATTGAAAGTGATGGGGTGGTTGGGTCGGCAGATTTACGTTTACCCGACAAGCTATGGAGAAGACTCCTAGATCGGGAAGGGTGAGATCCATGATCACATCATTCTTCTGTGTCGACCCATGTCTTTCTTGTGCAGTCGTGGCGCATGCTGCAAGGTCAGGAGGGTTGGGCTGATTTGGGTCTCGAGTGCAAAGCTCGTCCCGCTCCTAGATCAATAATTTAGCCTAATCCTAGAGAGCAGGAATAATTGATGGCATCCCGCCGGGATACAACGCTTCGATTAGCACCATTCTGAAGGATTTTTAGTGTTTTTTGCCCAGCGCGCAGGTGGGGAGATGCAACTTTCAAACGGTTTGTTCGGTGAGCTCAGTGAAATTCTCCCAATTGGTCTTTCAATAGTAGAAAGGGCTTTTAGATTTTCTGGGGTATGGGGAGAGAAGCTGAAAGGTGATCAAGAAATATTGTAAGATGTAAGTGGTTAGGTATAGTTAGGCGCAATGCATGTTGACCATGTAACCAAGGAAGCCAAGTGAGCTGAAATGATTGATAAATCGGGTAATCACGGACGTCCCATTGAAGGAAGCCACGAAGGGGTATCTTCGTTTCATTGGCGTAAGGAAGAGGCGGAGAGTACCATGAAGAGGTCTTACCCCTGGCCATCACTCGATCACACACCGAGGAGCTATACCAAACAGGGTGATGAGCGTTCACGTCACCCTGGTAAAAACAAAAGAAAGGTCAGACCTGTAATTCAAAGGGAACGATGTGGTGCGTAGCTGACTCCTGAACTTGACCAACGCATCTTGATGTATCGTGAGGAAACTGAGAAATATTATGTCGTGTTCATCTTTTCTACAACCAACGTATGCAAGAGATGCGAAACAAGTCTTCTATGCGACTCCAAACGAAGAACAACGGTTCTTTACAACTCCGAAGTGAGCGAGAGAGAAGGACTTCTACATTTTGCAGCAAGGGTCAGGAAAACGAGCAAACCAGCTAGGACGAGAACAACCAAGAAGCCAGCGACAACAAGGGAAACGAAGAAGCTATTCAGGACAAAGACGAGGAAGCCAGCAGAGACGAGGACAAGGAGTAAATTAGCAAGGACGCACAAATCCGTAAAATAGCAGCCGTTTGAGATAGGAGACGCAACAGCAAACTGCTGCGAACCCTTCACAGATATGCGTCAAGAAGTGGTCAGGGTGTACCATTTTCACCCAGTAAGGGGATGCGAATAGGCTATCACCACGCGCAAGGACGTGTAGAATTCTGTAAAGTCACCCGCCATGACGGTGGCAAGTAGCAACTGTACGGTGAACTTTATTTGTAGATAGCAGTAGGTAAAAATAGCATATCATGCACGGACTAAGGACAGCGGAGGCAGTGTAGAAGGAAAGGGGAATCTCAGAAAGTACAGTTGTGCGGTACTGACACACTAAACAATAAATGATAGCTACAACTTGGCCTACAGATAGTGCACGGAAGCATCAAGGGGTACGATGCATTTGTACACAGGTAAACACATGGGACACTTGAGTTTTAAGTCAGATAGCTAGCTAATTCGGAGAATCATAAATTCGAGCTTAGTAATCAGAAGTTTTTAGTATAAAAACAAAAATAGGCAATGTCAAAAGAGAGGTGGAACCACACACTTTATAACAGCAGCAGATAGGCTAACGGCAGTAATTGACTCTCAACCGTCTGTGCTGCGTGGGCTAAAAATGTCTCATAATAAAAATTACAATAATCATCAGCTAATGGAATCCCTATTAGCAGTCTGAACCTGAGGTGCCATTTATACAATCGCCAGGAAGAAAGCCACAAGTTTAAACAAGTGCATCAATACTATAAGGTATTCTAATAACAAGGGAAGTAAACAGTCACTCTACACATACCTACTCTGCAGACTGTCGGGAATAAATCACTGAGAAAATTGACGTAGTCAATATTTAAATGGGACATCCTGTGTAAACAATCATTTACTTTTTTTGTCAAAGGCTAATATTTGGTGAAATCGGTGACCTATTAATTTGATGGCAAACGAATATTGCTTCAACATTAGCATGACGTATCACATTACAAACTACAACTGGGGACAACTAAAATGACTAGGTGGGCTGAGTTATTGTCCAATTCTTTGGTAAGTACAATAAATTAGGCAGGTAGTGTATTCCGGGGCGGAGATGATTGGCGAAATGCCGGGGCGGAGATGGCGGACCGCAAAAAAACAGGGGGAAAAAAGCATGGACAGATCTGAGCTATATATCATATGCAAGCCTTTAATGTTGTCTAATAACCAACTAAGTATCGAAACTCAAGCGTTTTTCCAAGTATTTGAAAAAAAATTTTATTTAGACACTGTGAAAAAACACCCTACAAAAATTCATTTTACTGACCCTCTTTTCTTCAATTTGGGATAACTCGAATTCTAATGATGCTAGAATAGCGAAACGTATGCTGTTGGTAGCTGATATATATATGTGTGTTTATTTCCTGTGTAGCTATATAGACTCTATACCCCACTTCATGTACGAACGGGAGCACAAACATCTTTCGCCATCTCCACCCCGGGATGTGATCATATCACGGGGTGGAACGTAGAGGCCCTGTATTTACGGTTATTGCGTAGGCAGAACCTAATATTTTTATGCATATAACATTGTTAAGGACAGATAACCCTTTATAGATGCATGATATTAACATTACATCTATTTTTTATCATCTGAAAGACGATCTACTTTTCCCTTATGAGAGCGCACCATTATGGCTAGTTAACCACGACTCTCATTCAAAAATCTCTCTGACTTAGCTGTGAAACATTAATAACCTGCGTGTTTACAAGGTTACCTATGTGCAACAATGTTATGATCAAAAAGTATGGTGTTCTGATTTCTGCCAATGAAATAAGCATAAATATAGAGCCTTTACGTTCATCATTTCGACCCTGTGTTACGATCACAACCAGGGGTGAAATAGCAAACAATGTTTGTGCTACAGTTTGTACATGAATTGGGGTAAAGAGTGAAGATACACAGGAAATAAACATGCATACGTATCCAAGATACCAACACTCCAACTTTGGCTATTCTAGCATCAGTAGAATTTGAGAAATCACAAATTGTAAACAGGTTTTAAGGAAAATAAATTTTCAAAGGGTGTTTTGTTTCAAAGGGTCGCGATCAAATACTTCTTAAAATACCGTACTTAGAACATGCTACAGTTTTAAAACTTAGTAGGTTATTAGACTACATTATAGGCTTCCATATGGTATATAGCTGAGCTTTGTCCATGCCTTATTTCCTGCTTTTTGGTGGTTCGTCATTTCCGCCCTTTCTGTTTGCCATTTCCACCCCGATTCGCGGGGATCCAAAATCTTCGTTTTTGCATGTGAGTACCAAACTATACATGATATAATGTTCATTTCTATAGAGAAGGTAGGTGCACTTTTAGGATGTATTGATGTGACGTTGCAGCCAAATTGTACTGTAAGTTAGGACGAATTCAAGAATTTTCGTCATCTCTGCCCCGGAATACACGACCTAGCTATCCACTATACTTAATAATACACAGTTGTTGGTTGCTTGCTCATTTGGTTGGTCCTTACCTCAGTCGCGCTGTTAAGGATTTAGATAGGAAAAAATTCACCTACTGAAAAACAAGTAGAGATGCCATAAAATTTCAGCCCTCAGAGTTATTGTGACATACCGTATATAGCTTCAGCAATATATGGTCATAAGTGGAAAAACATATAGCAGTTTCTGAATTTTGCTTCGCTCTCAATGCTAGCTTGGTGCATTTTGATATGATTTTTCTTCTTAGTGTGGTGGATGAAATGCAGTATCATTGAAAGAGTTTCAGATCGTGTCAGGCATAAACTACGGTACATCGCATATTATTAGCTGAATTTCTTTACAGCAGTTGGAGAGTCCCAGTTTTGGTGAGAGATTTCGTTCCTTTCCTGCATAATCCATTATGCTTATGATTTCTTTAGCTGAAAGTCTCCGTAGTAGTTGAAACATTACGCTGAACAGACGCTTTTTTATATTCAATCAATTTACATTACAGTCAAATTTCAAAGGTTTAACTATCATCTGGGAGCTATCCTGGTAACAATACGCCCTGAGCTTTCCGGTAAATTCTTCTAACTGAATTATATTTTTAACACTGAAAGTTTGACCAATTCCAAACTGATGTCCATGGCTTATCTTGCACTGAGAATATTTTGCTCTCGCATAATTAATTTCTGTACAGCTTGCGTTTCATTTATGGAAGATCACGCCTGCAGAGATGGGACCTATCTTACAGCAAAACATATAGGTACTGGGAATGGGAACAATACAAAGCTTTATCACTAAATTATTGCCATCATTTTTGATGGCTGGACCCTCTAGTCATAACAGATAAAATCCAGTAGGTTTAGCAAATTGGCAGAATGAATATATCTTCTACTGATGATAGGATCCAAGAATTTGAAAATTTTATGACTATGGACCCAATGAAAATGCAAAACCAGTTCCAAAATACACATGGACATATTAAAACACTGCTTGGACAATTCCTAGCAAGCACAGAGAAATAGTCAGCACTAAACTGTATTTCTTACCTTCTGCACTGTGCTTAGTTGATCCAACAAGCAATTTCCAAAGGAATTTCCTCTTGGACAGTTGTCATATGAATTCTTCAAAGCTTTTGTAGATGTACGATGTCCTTTCCACACAAGCCTTGCACATTGTAAAGCTCTCCATGCTAAAACTCGCAAGTGAAGAAGCATTTTAGTGGAACCACGTCAAGTGACACACACCCCGATAATGTTCAAGGAACTACATTAGTTAGCTACCTATGAGAAACCTGCAAAGGAATTGCATCTAAATGGTTAATACATCACAAGGTTCAGGCATAAGACTTACATATGCGTACCACTGTACAACTGCATGAGAGAGACATAACTAGCTACTAACTACTACTATTATTATATTCCTGATTTTACCACTGCGCCCACATCAGATGACGTGATGAAAGCAGTGAGACACAGTTTATTATGTCGCATCAGTTTAAGAATACAGTAAATTGAATGTTCCAATGAACACTTTTGCAGTGGTGAAGCGAAGGCAGAGTACCTCTGTCGGTACGTAGCACTTAGACTCGCATAGCTGAGGCTTCTCCATGACAGGACAGGTCAGAATCGTCACACTCATAAAAGACAGATAAGTACCCCTTACAAATTTTTCAAAATTTGTTCAATTTTCCAGTAGCTATATATTTGTGAGTTATCTCCTCAGTATTCATTTTAAAATCTGAGCTGAGTTCGCTGTAAGGCGTTTCTGTGAAGCTTAGACGAAGTCTCAGATTTTTTTTATCTGGTCATGCCTCCTTGTATCCTTAGGCCTAATCCTTACTCCTCTTTGCAGCCTATATTAGGCCAGCCAGCACCCTCCAGCATCACTTGACTGTGAGACGAGCGACCCAATGCTATCAAGCCTCCAAAAAAGAAGGTATCTGGGTTGTACCAAAAACTCCCAAGGTACTCTGCCTTCGCTCAACCACTGCAAAAGTGTTTAATGGAACATTCAATCTATTTGGAGTGGCTTGCTCCGGCAGAGTACTTCTGTCGGTAGCACCAATATACACACAGCATAGCGGCAGCGGTGCAGGGAGGCTTTTTTGAGGCTCTCCTGCATGGAGGTGCTAGGTCGTAACTATGTAGTAGGCCAAGTTTATCAGTCTGATACCTGAGCGCTCTGCAATCTACCCTCTGTAAGGCCCGGTTTCTATAACCGAGATAACTGCCACAGAGGTAGATTGCCGTTTAACATCTTGCTCTTGGGTGGTTTTATCCCCCTGATGACCAGCTCAGGCCGTAAAAACTGCTTATCAGACCGCTAGGACTGCTCTCGCCCGGCCTGCATTGGTTGTTTCAGACCATTTCCCTTTAACCAAGGGCGTTTTGTGATAACCGGAGTTCTACTTTGTACCAGTGATCATAATTTTTTTTTTGTTCAAGCAAAGTACATGAGGACCTGCTCGAATATCATAGAGAGCACTGGGCTTGAATCATCCCAGGTTCCAGTACTTTCCAAAGGTCAATGGTAGGACTTAGAATTTTTTCCAAGTTTCTTACTAAGAGGTAATAAGAACAGGATATGAACTGTGGTTAACCTCTTGCTCCAGCACACGAGACAATGAGCTGTGGTCTCAAGGTATGCTAAAAAACTTTCCAATTCTCTCCAAGTTTTTTTTTTCTTCAACTATGAGCAAAACCACTCAGGGTCTGCTACGTTATAGTCGCCGGCGCTGGACTTGCACCAAGGCCAGTTCTGGGGCTTCCCCAGGTATAAAACGCTGGGGCCTTAGAATTATTCCCAAGTCCTTTACTGCAAGGTGATAAGAACAGGGTATATACGGTACCATACCTTAACCAAACATCTCTTTCAAGTGCACCAGTTCGTGAGATGTGTCAGGCAACAGAAAAAACTTTTTTATTTTTTTTTTTTGTACAAGCAAACCCCTACTTTACGTCTCGGGGTGTTGTTCTTGCACCAAAATTTGTACAGGGACTTAACACCTGTGAATAGGCTTAGTCAACAGACTTATCCCTCTTAACTGTTACCAGCTCTTGTTCCGAGATGCCGGTGGAGCTTTCTCGCGAAAAAATATGTCCTGCGTAATCCAGGCCTCAGCCCCTTGTCGTTTCGATCCGCCCAAGAACCAGACTAGGCTTAGGCTATACGTCTAGGGGCTGTCAGTTGTTACACGGGGCTGTACTCAAAAAAACGATCACGATCTTAATTTATACAAGCCCTGACCACTTCCGGCCCTAGTCGAATCTGCCCGTCTGAAATCGCGGTTGGCGTAGTCTGGGTATGTCAATGCCTCCGCTGGTTGTGTTGGCCTCTCAAGACGATTGTGTGCCCTATTACTAGCAACTTAGGATATGTTGTATGCTAAGTTCTTAGACCGAAACTTCGTTGTTCGGGCTCCCACGTGTTTGGTGGGGCCCAGTTTGGCGGGTTTTGCCATTCACAGAAAAACTTTGTGTAAGGAGTTATGGCTGCTCCATGTGGTGTCTTAGGATTTACTCCGATCGAAAACCCGTGACCACTTGTACTCTCGCAACTTTAAGCTTGCGACGTCGTTCTTTTAGGACAAAAACAGGGGCCCTGTGACTACGGTCATTCAAGTCGACTGCCCCTTAAGTATCTTTAGGGTTTCAGCGGATGCTTTTCGTTGATGTAGTGATCACAAAAAGGAAGAGCTCGAGGAAACGTATCCTCTTCAACGCTCTCTTTTCAGTTTCAAAGTGCTACATCCGATTTTACCCTCTTGCCTCTGTTTCTGAGGAAAAACCTGCTTTGACCGGTTCCAAAGCGCCGTCCGCCGATAGCCCTCTATAACCGTAGTTAGAGAGGCAGAACTAAGACTGGAGGCTAACTTGGTTTTCTCCGTAGTTTTCTTGCAAAACTATTTTGCAAAAACCTTTGGCTTTCAGCCTTCTAGGCGCCAGTTGAGAACTTTGGGTGTGTAAACCCTTATCATGCGAGAAAAAGTCCTGGTTCTGACTCCCGCTTAAGTCGCGAAGTAGGACCTCTCCACGTCTTATTAAGACCAGTTCGTTGTTTCAGGAGGTACTAGTGGCTGAGACTAGGTCTCGGACTTAGGTTTGCTCGTGCGTCAGAACCCTTATGGCTTCTGTGGAACGAAACTATTACTCACTAGTCGAAGTTGATTTACGTTGCCTTGATCTCTTTGGTCGGACCAAATTCAGATTCTAATTTGGAATATTGAATAACCCCACGCTAGACTCTTCTCTGTTTCTGATAGCTGAAGGCAGCATACCAGAAGTGAAGACTAAGCCCACTGAGTGGAGGGGATTTCAAAAGGGAATAACAAATTCGAAAACTTTCAAAAATTTTCAAAGTTGCGAAGTTTTTCAAATTTCCAAAGGTGAATTTGATTTGAGAATGGATTCTCAAAAATCCTGTTAAATTCCAACTTCTTTTGAAATTGTACACCAAAAAGCCAAAAACTCCCAAAAATTTCAAAGTGTTTTGGCAAAGTTAAGAATTTAAGAATTAAAAATTTTCCAAGTTTGCAGAAAATAGAATTTCTCAAATTTAATCAAAGTATCAACAGGCACTAGGCAATAAGGGAGCTAAGTCTCTCTTACTCAAGATCACAGTAGAAAAAACGTTTAAGTCACTTCACTGTATTAAAGGCATGGCTCAATGGACTTCTCAAAATTATTGTAAGTCCCAACGGTGGGACCCAAAAATTTTCAAAGTATAACTGCTTCCATGTATCTGAGGCTATGTCTGAAAGGACTACCTCAAAAATTTTAAAGTGTCAACAGTGGAAAGCCAAAATATTTTCAAGTTCAAAGAGCTGTACTGTTGTAAGAGTTAAAAGTTCCAAAAGGGAACCGAGGATATATGGTTTGTACCACCATCACTGTATTTAAATTCACTCACCACTAGAGTATGTAAGCAATCATCACTTAATCACTTCCTCTGTAAGTAATTTCAACTGCAATTCCCCAAGCGCATATCCACCGCTTTCCTTCTGCACTGAAGCATACTTAGTTTGAATAAGGAGGCCCAAGGATTAGAAGAGATAACCCCGCGTCGAGGTATAAATAGGAATTGCGTTTTTGAAAATTAGCTGCCAGAGAATTCATAAAAGTTCACAATTCAATTCAATAGGAACTAAAGTTTAAGTCTTTCTCAATTTAGAAGGCTTAGAAGATATTCAGTATATTTCAAACGAATCAGTATAAGTGCCCCCAGCGCCTGGTAGTGCTGGGACTAAGTCCAAATGAAGGACTGAGTATAAAAACTTCAAAGTTCGAAAAGGCCGTCAGGTACTAATGGACCTCAGAAAAAACCTAAGTCCAAACCAGGAATTAAGTTAAGTGCAGACCAGATCATCCATTCTGAGGCTAAGAGTCAACAAGCTCTTCCATTCTGAGGCTAAGTATCAACAAGCCCTTCCGTTCTGAGGCTAAGTCTCAAACGGACCTCTCCATTCTGAGGCAAAGTCCAAAAATTTGGTTTAGAAAAATTTTCGAAGTCCATACTACTGGATGAGAAAATTTTTTCTAAGTCCCAAAGGCACTCACTGGTTTTGAGTTAGAGTTTCAAAGGTGGGACCTAAAAGAAGATTAAGGCACTGAGCACTGAAGTTTGTGAACTTGAAAAGTTAAAACTTTTATTTGGAGGTCGAGGAGGGCAGTTGAGATGTTCACTCTGTCGCGAGTCGTCAACAAGTGACGCTGGAGGGTGCTGGCCGGCCTAATATAGGCTGCAAGGAGGAATAAAGATTAAGGATACAAGGAGGCATGACCAGATAAAAAAACGAAAAAAAAAAACAAATAAAAAAAATAAATAAAAAAACAATAAAAAAAATCTGAGACTTCGTCTAAACTTCACAGAAACGCCTAACAGCGAACTCAGCTCAGATTTTGGCATGAATACCGAGGAGATACCTCACAAATACTGAAAAATTGAACAAATTTTGAAAAATCTGAAAGAGTACTTATCTGTCTTATATGAGTGTGACGACTCTGACCTGTCCTTCTGTCATGCAGAAGCCTCGGCTATGCGAGTCTAAGTGCTAGGTATTGACAGAGGTACTCTGCCGGAGCAAGCCACTGTAAATATTTTGTCGCAGCATTCGTGCCAATAAGTTTCAGTTGGCTGAGTGTGCTACTAGTGGTGGGGAAAAAAGCACTAAGAATAGAAAAACGCTCAAATGGACCTACCTTTCGGAGCCTTCTACACGAGAGAGAGTAGAAGCGTCCCAAGTAGCTACTAGATTGGTCATCTCAATTGACAGCCCACCTCATGAAACAGACAGGGGGAAAATAGAGAACCAACCAAAATTTACAAAACAGCAGGAACTGCAGCCAATTGCAACATCCCCCACGGAAAAAGCACTTGCGACCCATGGATAAAGATGTAACTAAAAAAAACACCTCGTTTTTTTTTCTAACGAAAAAAAACATTTTTCACAAAAAATGTCTACCAAAAACACATCAAAATTTCTGTTATTTTTTTGCATATTGTGTTTTAAGTACTTCAGCAAGGAATAAAGACGATTCTAAGTAATCAACTAGGACAGTATAGCTACACCACTCACGTAGTTTTATATGTATTTAGGACATTAGGCATTATAAGATTTAAACCTCCCTAAATAAGTAATAAGCTTTACTAAGAGAGGAAAAGGAAGGGACATACATAGGTACCTACCGTAGTATGGCGATAGAAAAACGGAGAACCCATGCACGAAGGTGTTCCCACACAGAATCAATGCGCATAGAAACAGCAAGTCGGGAAAGAAGAGGAAGAACAGACAACAGTAAGATGAGAAGGAGTATGAGAGTGAAAGGAAGCATAGTGGGAACGAAAGACAGACGTCCCAAAGGCCTAACCAAAGGCTAAGGTAACCTACACAAACCCCCTGGGGGCACTACTCCAAATAACACAGGATGGGCGAACCTAACTAACCTAACACTATTAGGACATTTTCCATTCCATTTGTGTCATAGCTACTTTAAGGGGACAATCTTGTGAAAAAAATTGAAATTTTCAATGTTATTTTTTTTCAACACACAGTAGCTCTAGCTACATCAGACAAACACACAGGCCAAGTTTTAGGCAGCCAGTCAAAACCTAAGTTGGTAGAACAGTGGAGTAGAGAAGGGGTGGGCCCCTCCTGAGAAGTAGATATAGACTACTTTTTAAAGTTCAAAATTTTTTTCTATTATTGGACCAATATTCATGAAACTTGGTCCACTACAGATATGTGAAATTGAAAGTAAATGCTGGTTATACTAGTGTTTTTCCCCATAGAAAACTAGTTATTCAAAAAATCAGGGTAAACCCCCAACTGCGTTCTATTTGGATAACTTGTTTTCTATGAAGAAAATAGAAACAATAGCAGAGCCTTGGCAATATTTTACCTCACTTTAAATGCCTGTTTTCTGTACCAATTTTCATGAAAATCCCCACAAAATAAAGAGAATATTTTTATGGATTGTGGGGGTGACGTAAATTGGAAATTGAGTGCTATGGACCTTGAAGTTTGAGCTCTTTTACTATTGGGCAAATCTTTTTTTTAAACTCTGTACAGATATGTAAAGACGGAAAAAAGTGGGTGACGTTAGACTCTTGTATTGTTCCCCATTATTCCACGAAAAATGAGTCAATGAAATGAAACGAATAACCCCCATTTTCCTGCTTCCTTTGAATAACTCATTTTGTATGGGAAAAAGTACACAAGTTTAACATACAGTATATCTTTTTTTTACCTCACATATCTGTACCCAGTTTCCTGAAGATCGATCCAATAATAAAATAGTTTTTGGGGGGATTGTATACTAACCCCACCTCCCACAGAAAAGTTCTTCAGAATACTTTTTTCACTTAGCAGTAGCTAGGGTCCAGTGCCGCCCTATGTTGCCAACTATGGACCCATCACACTGACGCCCATTTTGTCGAAGGTGTTCGCGAAGTTGATCGCTGGTAAGATTGGTCGTTTCGCTGAGAATACAGGGTTGCTGCCTGCTGGTCAGCTTGCATACAGAATTGACGTGGGTTGTTGTGACGCTCTGTTGTTGGTGACACCCCATTTACAGTCTGCGCTGGATTGCAGGTCGGAGGCACGCCTGGCACAGTTGGACTTTAGTGCAGCGTTTGACGGGGTTAACCACAGGGGTCTATTATGCAAGCTGGAGTTCTTTGGTGTGGGTGGTAGGGTTCTGTCAATCTTTCGCGATTTTATTTCTGAGTGAATGCAGAGTGTGTCTGCTGACGGCGTTTTGAGCGCCTTCGTCGGGGTTGTATCTGGCGTCCCTCAGGGCAGTGTGCCTAGCCCGCTGTTGTTCATTCTCTATACTAGTGACATGTTCTCTTCGCTTGAAAACACGATCAACTATGCTGACGATTCCACTGTGATGGCAGTTACACCAGCTCCTCCCCTTCATGATGCTGTCACTCAGTTTCTGAATAGGGATTTGTCACGCATTAGTGCATGGTGCTCGAACTGGAGTATGAAGCTGAAAGTAAGACCAAGTCGATGATTGTCAGTCGGTCTCGCACACTTGTACCGCAGCATCCCCAACTGGAGATTGATGACACTATGCTTCAGGAGTCTAGCTCCTTGGAGTTTCTTGGTGTTGTATGTTTTACAAGGTGTACAATAATGAGAAGCATTGGTCGTATTCTGCTCTCCCTACCCTCAAGGTTTTTGGGAGAGAGACTCGTGCTGTGTGCGGAGAGCACTCTTTCACTTTGGAGGCTGTCGTATGTCGAACCTATCAGTTCTGTAGGTGCTTCGTGCCCTGGTCGGCTAAGGTTTAGAATTTGTTGCCAGCATCGGCTTCTGGTCTTACTGGCCTGCAGGCATTCAAGTCAGCTGTTATTGGTTTTTTGCTGGATTTCCCCTAGTAGCGTTTTGGGCTTCCCATTGTTGCAAGATGCTTCATTTGGGTTGTATTACCTGTCCGTGGGAGATAAAGCGTGAAGTATTAATAATATATTAATAATGACAACAATAACAATAATTACACAGACAAGCAGAGGTAGTTTCAGGCAGGCAGTGTAGGAAAACTTTCGTCACAAACTCGCTGCAGTTTGAAAATATTACTTCACTGTGTGAATTTCATGACTGTTTAAACATGGCTTCATTGCAATCAGATTGTGATTTTTTCCCAATTTCTGAGGAGGAAATAACAGCCTTTGTTGGCGCAATGAGGGATCAGCGATATCATAAAAACGAAATACAGACTAAATTTTTATTGACGATTTTGCCTTACATTTTTACCTACCTTTGCTCTATTTTTAATAAGTGTGCAACCATGGGTATTTATCCAGATGTACTCAAGCTGGCTAGAATTGTGCCACTACACAAATGAGGAAGTTTAAATTCTCTAGCTAATTTTAGACCGATTTCAACTTTGTCAGTTTCAACAAGGTATTTGAAACATTGATTCACTCCCGTTTGACACAATTTTTTTAGTCTCATGGAGTAGTTAATGAAGTGTAATATGGTTTTAGAAGGATTAAGAACATGACCGATGCAATATTTAATCTAATATCTGATATCTTACCAGCCTTTCATAACAAATCCTTCACAGTTTGTTTACTTCTGGACCTCAAGAAAGCGTTCGGCACCGTCAACAGGGACATTTTATTGAAGAAGTTTCATCACTACGGCATATGAGGTTCTTTTAATTCACTTTTTGACAACTACTTAACAAACCGCAGGCAATATGTTGTTGTAGGAGAAGCAAAGTCCTGTACTCATGATATAAACATTGGTGTACCCCAGGAATCAGTGTTGGGCCAGACATCCTCAACTGACACTGTATATTTCTCTTTCTAGTGAATATTTGGTATTTTGTTTTCCGAGGATTTAAGATGAACCCATTGCTGTGCAGCCATGTGGTCAAGTTGTTGAGGTAATCTTGAAACTGTTGGTTCATAGCATTTAAACCTGAACCAACAGCAATGACTGTGATGTCATCTGCATAAGACAGTGTGTGCACACC
>LQNS02001155.1:21587494-21602246 GCA_001587735.2 Parhyale hawaiensis | reverse complement strand
GAAGTTGATTGCTGGTAAGCTTGGTCGTTTTGCTGAGGTAACGGGGTTGCTGCCTGCTGGTCAGTTTGCGTACAAAACTGGCTTGGGTTGTTGTGACGCTCTGTTGTCGGTGTCACAACATTCACAGTCTGCGCTGTATTGTAGGTCTATGGCACGCCTTGTCCAGTTAGACTTCAGCGCTGCGTTTGACAGGGTTAAGCACAGTGGTCTATTGTACAAGCTGGAGTCCTTTGGTGTGGGTGGTAGGGTTCTGTCAATCATTCGTGATTCTGCTTCTGAGCGAACGCAGAGTGTGTCTGTTGACGGCGTCTTGAGTGCCTCAGTCGCGGTGGTGTCTGGTGTCCCACAGGGCAGTGTGCTTGGCCCGCTGTTGTTCGTTCTCTATACTAGTGACATGTTTTCTTCGCTTGAAAACACGATGATCAACAATGCCAACGATCCAACTCATATAGCTGTTATACCTGGTCCACACCTGGGTAATGCTGTCACTCAGTCTCTGAATAGGGATTTGTCACGCTTTAGCGCATGGTGCTCGGCCTGGAGTGTGAAGCTGAATGCCAGTGAGACGTAGTCGATGATTATCAGTCGGTCTCGGACACTTGTACCGCAGCATGATTGATGACACTTTACTTCATGTGTCTAGCTCCTTGGAGATTCTTGGTGTTGTCTTTGAAGAGAAGATTACTTTTGAGCCGCATATTAGGAGGTTGGTGTCATGTGCTTCCACTAAGATTGGCTCCTGCGTAAGGTGAATTCCGTCTTTGGTGATAGTCAGGTTGCCCGCAGATGTTTTTATGCGTTTTTGCTGCCTGTGTTGGAGTATTGCTCACCGGTGTTGGCTTCAGCTTCTGACACACATTTGCGTCTGTCGGATCGACTTGTTAGTTCAGCCAGCAGGCTGTGCGCTGATATTGATCTAGTGAACCTGCCCCACAGGAGAAGAGTAGCAGAGCTATGCATGTTTTATAAGGTGTACAATAATGAGAGGCATTGGTTGTATTCTTCTCTCCCTGCCCTCAAGGTTTATGGGAGAGCGACTCGTGTTGCGTGCAGAGCGCACTCTTTCACTGTGGAGGCTGTCAGATGTCGAACTAATCAGTTCTGTCGGTTCTTCGTGCCCTGGTCGGCTAAGGTTTGGAATTTGTTGCCGACATCGCCTTTTGGTCGCATTCCCTGCAGGTGTTTAAGTCAGTTGTTAATGGTTTTTTACTGGATTTCCTTCAGCAGCGTTTTGGGCTTTCTGGTGTTGCAAGATGCTTCATTTGGGTTGTATTACCGATCCGTGGGAGCTCAAGCGTGAAGTTTTCATAATATTAATAATAATAATGGTCAGAGCATACCTGGGAGGGAGTACTTCGGAAAGATCTAGGAAGTGGAGACTCCTCCACACAGAGAGGAGGACATTGATAGGCCAGAACCCTACTGGTGGGTTATGCAGCTGCTGCAGTTGCTACAGCAGAGGTGTGGAATGCACTCAGGGCAGTGCGGTACTTGTTACGGGGTTTGTAAATAAGGCATGGTGATAGATATAATTAATTATGAGAATAATATTTGAATAAATATATGCATGTTTTCCTAAATGTGAATGAAGGATTAATTGGGAATGATCCAGTTGAGCATTCACTGAAAATAACACATGACAGGATTGTGATTATGGAATAATATAGAAACGATGCACATAACAAGTTAGTAATGTCCCCAAGGGGCGAGCCATTCCCCACCCTACCTAGAATAATATACTTGGCGATTGGATCTTTCAGCCTGCGAGAAGGTTCAAAGAAAACACACATTTATATCTTTCAAAATCAAGGAAAAAGACATGGAAATTTGGTACAAATTACGAGTTTGCAAAAAAAAAAAAAACACATAAAGGAAATAAAATAACGGTTCACAAATAACTCTGCTAGTTATTGATTCGCCAAACTTACCGGCCAAACACAGATGTTACGCACATTATCCGGTAATTTCAAATAGGAACACAAGTCTTGAGAATCTCTCAGGATAGAAAGTAAAGGGTTAAGATCTGCGCAACTGCAATGCGAATGAACGTTGCATTTGTGCAGGACATGTTACACCGAAGCTTATGAGATAGGTTATCAAAAGCCAAATATTAAACCAGGTGGCAAAAACGGTATGTTCCGCCGCCGAAGATATAATAAAATATGTGTTAACACACATATGTTATCAAATCAAACTGCGGGTTAAGGACCACTGGAGCAAAGACCGCACTGGCTATACATCAACTCTCACATTTTTTTACAAACACATTCTGATGACTGCAATGTTTACTAGCGATCGCACAATTTAAAGGACATACAAAATTTCTTTTATGTTTTGAAAGGCAAAACCCGCATAAAAAAACAGCATATTTATCAAATGTTATTGGAATCTTCAGGCACAAATCCTATTCTGATCTTTATTATCGATATAATTAATTCTAACACTTTCCGCCTTTCCATTTTTTTTAGAAGCTATACTAATCACCCGTATTAAACTACATATATTTACACTTCTTACACTCAATGGAATTCACCGCAAGAGAAACCTTTTCCTGTCGGTATTCTCTGCTCAAATTTTCAAAACGCAAAGAACAACATTTTGGCGAGCTAAGATCACCGATGTCACTCTCATTTCCTGAATATTAGCTACTAGGAAGCGACGACTCTGCACATCAGACATCTTGGCACTCGCGTTGCAACAGGAGACATCCGCCAACGCTGACGCACTGCTGCTCTGCGAGGGCACAAATTACGATTCTTGAGCCACAACATTCATGACCTCAATTCTTCACGCACTGCGAGATAATATCACGTTTGTGATATCGGACACAGGTCATTAGCTGCAAACAATATTCACTGCTAAAGACTCGTTGAGACTGAAACGTATAGTTTTCAGTCAGGCAAGGGTGAGAGCAATCACAACTGGAGCACCAGAATCATCGACTGAAGAGACTAAATATAGTTCTCAATTTAAAGAAGATGACGGCAAGTACAACTGGGCACTGACAAGGCACAAAGTTCAAACTCACTGATGAAAATGAAACTGATCAGCAAGAAATCATCGATATTAAGTAGCTATAGCCCACTGTTTTGTGATGTATGCAGATTGTTCGTGCAAGCTAGCCACTCTCACTTATCACTCCGCGGAAAGATCAGGGATCTAAACATGATGGTAAAATACTGTGAATCGTACGTATGGCGCTGGGTTGCAGAATATAATGGATTGGCTATCAAAAGAACCACGCTCACACCACGATCTTCAAGTTCGATCCACGGGTTAATCCCAACGCAAAATAAGCGCTGATCACTTGAAATCGGACCAAAGGGTTGATATCCTACTCAACACGGCAGCGGACGGCAATAAAAGATTGCCGAGTCGGCCCTCCCCGACGGGGAGAGCGGCGAAAACAGTGCTCACCCTCGAACCTCTGCCTTGGGACTAAATTCTAAATTTTTGCTATCCTTGCCAAGGACCTACCAACTAACTCTAAATGTTGAAAATCACGAACCACCCACCTAATAATCTACCAATGATTTTCCCCAAAGTAACCGGGCTAAAATTCTACGCCTCCAGTCCAGTTTTGATCTATCCAACTGGCTAAGGAACATCAAACCCTCC
Organism: Parhyale hawaiensis; assembly: GCA_001587735.2. Lineage (NCBI taxonomy): Eukaryota > Metazoa > Arthropoda > Malacostraca > Amphipoda > Hyalidae > Parhyale > Parhyale hawaiensis. The sequence continues at coordinate 21,598,628 of LQNS02001155.1, read as the reverse complement.
ACCCAAAGCAAAGCTGGGGCCAATGGGACGTCTTACATCTATTGGGTGTGTTCGATTTCCCCAACCTCGGCTATCGCTGTACAAGCTTCTCTGTTTACACCAAGTGACGGACCCTTATAAATTTATAGGCCTCAGCCTAACGGTTCCTCTAACACTTGAATATTTCTGTGGTTGTCACATCCTGTTTCTCATGAACAGGCTCTTCGATTCTCACGGTTTGGTAACAAAATATTTTCTAACTTTTGAATGAATTAGAACACAAGCTATTTATTTAATGATTTTTCTTAAATTTTATTTTTTTATCTCTAATATAGGTATATATACGCACATAAAACACTCACAAAAAAGAAACCTAAACATATAAACATATACATATATACGAGAAGAACTGTTTCATAACATACTGCTCGGGAGAGAGAATCCCATCTGTAAGAAGGAGAGCGATGTCTGTTTCAAACATTGATTGGAGAGTGTGTAGAATACGGCGAGAGCCGAAAAGGGCCGTGATAGTCCCGTGGGCAGGATGATGTACCCGCGATGAGCTGAGGAGATACTGTTTTGACAGCAACCCCAGACTGTCGCCAACTGGTAGGGTTGAGGTCTCCTGGTGGAGGTGATGCGCCGAAGCCATGCGGTAGTGACTATGCGCAGGCTGCATTCTGTACTGCCTGTATCTTACTCACGGCGGTTCTCGAGGCATTGGGAAGCCAAACCGGGGCCGCGTAAGGCATGACGCTTCTGATGAGGGTCTGATAGGTCAGTAGTAAAGTCACTTATTGTTATCCCCACCCTGCGCCGGCCAGCGCGGCGTGAATCCGCAAGCGGAAGCAGCATCTGTCGCGAACATATTCGCGTGAGCAGCAAAAGTAAGGTGGGGGTCAGACACCACGCCCAAGATTTTGTGTTGCGCTCCAGGGTGAGGTCCGACGCACCCATCTTGATTGCTGGGTCCTCAATAATGTCGAGGCATGGCGTGACAAGCTCGTCGGTGCCTTTGGAACGCAAGTAGCCGAGGTTAGGACGGAAAAAAAATCTTCTGATTAAGTTCTAATAAATATATACGTTTTCAAAGCGTTTTCAAGGGCGATTTCTAAACAGAGGAGCATTTGGAGTGAAGGTGCATCATTACACCAGCGACAGTAAGCAGTTGCACGGCAGCCTATTATATCGATATCTGCTCGTTCTCTCTACGAAGTGAGGCTGTTGCTGCTATACTCAGTGTGCGGTATAATTTTTATTTGGGCTATGCCTCTTCGATTTAATGCCTTTTTCATTGGGAATACAAAAGGACAGGGAAACCCTGCATCAAAATAACTAACTCAGTTTGAATAAGGATTCACCAAATTCTTACTTTGTCTACTTTTTTGGATCCGCGTTTGGCTTCTTAGTACATTATTTGCAATAACTCTACAATACTTCTAAAAAATATGATCTAAACCCGTTTGAAGCTTATTAATTTATTGTAAATAATAAAAAATTAGTGTATTATGAAAGTTCCACAAAATTTCGTAGCATAGCTCCACTTTAGAAATGTGTTTAGGTTTCATACAACTATGCCGAACATTATTAAAATTTCGTCTTCACTTGGTGAAATTTCTCTGCATTCGAAGCACCTAGATGCATCATCATCTTACCGTCAAACTCAGACGAGCAGGTGCATCATCTCTCTGATAGGCGTATCATGTAAGCCTGGATGCATCACCGTAACCCACTTTAGCTGATTTACCTTACCTTGATTTCCTTGATGATTTTTCAGACCAGGTCCGAGTGACGTTATGCACGCCGCCCATCTGGTGGCGAGATGATACTTTAGTCCGTGGCCAGCGGGATAGCTGGTAGTGAATTATCCCCATATAGCACGTATCCGTTTGCAGCTGGCTTGTCTGTCACTTTCAGTAGGTATGCGTCCAGCAAGTTTTTAAATTTCACGCTCTCAGTACTCGGGTCAATTGGAATATGACGAGACGTTTGTTGTACAACCTCGCACTGCGGGCAGTGAAGCTATTAGAATACTTCGTGGCTATTGCATCACCACCGTTTCTGATCAGAATTCACAACTCCGATTCATACGATCTCAGTATCTGACAAGAATCCGCCCATTGACATTGACAGTAATTCCTTGTACGGCTTTTCATATATAGATGATCGTAAAGCACTCGAATCTCCGGTTGGAGCACATCTTAATGCCTCAAGTATTCCGTATTATTTCAAGTCTTTTATTCCTCGGATGTTAGCTATGAACGATGTCTGGATAGCCTTTAGTAGCTCTCCATGGGTGAATAGTATTCAATCTTCGGCAGTACCTGTTGTTTTCATACGGTGAACATTGTGTCAGTCGCTCGTGAAGAGAAAGTTTGAAGATCCATCCGCTCCATTTCCAGTCTCTGATAACAACGCTATCCACTGGATCCTCACAAGTGGCATTAGCCTGCATTTTCACCCCAAAGTTTTTTTTTAAATTTGCTTTTTTTCTATTTCGCTCCCATATCTCGTGTAGGATGTCAATTCAGTAGGAGAATTAAGGGTATTTATGCGCATCATAACAGCTCAAATTTTCTTTTGTTGAAAGTCACGGTATAATCCGACGGCTAGCAAAAGATGTTAGTTAAATCTAATCGCACATTCCGTACGTCTGCCACTGACTGCGTCGCTGCCAATATTCATTTGTCATCCGCGAATGAGGAGAGAATGATGAACTTTTCTGTAATAAACATAGTAATCGTATGATGTCTCACAAATGTGGAAACACATAACACGAATTTAGGTCGACATTTTATTATACTATAGTTTTGAATATCTGGTGTAATGGAAACAGCAGAGCAGTCGGTGCTCCCGTGAAGTGATTTCGTCTCTCGCTGGCTGCGGTCCACCTCTCACAGCGCTGACTCCTGTTGTTCCGTGCCGGACATTCAAAGTTTCGCTGTTGGAGCAAAATAGCACACGTTAAGTGTATTCGAAGTACTATATGATTGTTATTACAGTTATAGTGCACAGAATTGAAATGAGTTATGAAGACACACCTAGCACACTGATGAAGCACTATTGTGACTCGGCTGGCGGGTGCACACTAACGCAAAAGTTACTCAGTCACTCATCTTTCACTTTGGAAGTCAGGTTTCCTTGACAGCAGCTTACGGCGCGGCGTTTGCAAGTCGGCGCTTAAACCATGCGCCATTGCAGCTTTAAACCAATTCAAAAATAGAGACCGTACATTCAAAGCTCGAACATTACCGCTTGTCATAGCGTAAAAACTAAAAGAAACGAGTCATACTTTTGATATACATCTTAGTGGTTGAGCAATATACAAGCCGAAGCCTGTTCACGGTAATGTAATCGGACGTGGAGTGGCGTGGATCATCAACTTTTGCATTAATACGCACTCGCCATTCGAAACAACCCAATGATAAATGCAACAAAAACACCTCACTCTTTTCAATGTATATTCTTCGTTAATTTTCTTCTGTCAGCATTACATTTTTTATACCGTATCATTTTGAGGCACCCAAAATATTTCTGAATGCAAAAGATACATTGGTAAACTAGAGTAGCTCTCCAAAAGCACAAACCACCGCCTACCAAAGCAATGATAACATGCAGAATAACTGAAACTAATTATCGGTTCCTTTTTATGTTATTAATAATATCTGAAATTTTCGAGAAGAACCTTCCATATCTTTCTGAGCAATGTTGTTAATAAGCAGACAGAAAAACAAGCAGAGACAGACAAATGGCGGCAAAACCATAACCTCTTTGGTGGAGGCATTTATTTATCTTCTATTAAAGATAAGAAATCATAGAAGTTTCCGTATGAGATAGTCAGTATGTTTCTGATAGCAAACTTTATCGCAGAACTGATGCTTTCATCTCTTAGCAGCACCGAAGACTTCATATAAACTTCTTACTATCAATATCTGATGGTACTTTCCTGAAGGTAACAGTTTTACTTATCGCCGAATTTCCTCAAAGCTTTTGCTAGAATGCCTACTCTAGTCTTATATCAGGGACTGAGAAACAAGCACTGCGTCTTACGATAAGCACATGTTGCTGGGAATATACACATGCCATTGGCGGTTCTGCGTGAGCCCCTACAGGTATTTATCAGGTGTGTCATTCAAATTTATGATCACTTCACAGTTGCCGTTACAAACTAAATTCCAATCCGCGATTGGCAATTCGTTGATCGTGAGGGCCATTCAGGGTATAAAATGGTGCTGAAGCTTAGAGATTTGGTGATTATTGACCCCAATAACCGCTACCAAGATTTCGAACGCCAAAAGTCGAGAGTCGTTCAAAAAGAAAACGAATGCCTTCTATTTTTCAACTCAAAAAGTTGAAGAGCTACGACGACGCAAGTTTCACCGATAAAACAAGCGACCTTTTGTGCTTCAGAATTTTTCTTTGTTGTCTCAATCATTATATTATTATCAATGCACTATTGCCACGGATGAATGAGAGGCGTGATGCCTTGGTCGTAAAAGTCAGCACCTTGCTAGGCGGTACATTTTTTCACGGCTGGAATGACGACGTTGTTGTTGTTGGGGAACGCTGCCCAGGTAATGCGCCCTTCAGAGGTCCGAATAAATGGAAGTCTGACGGTGCCAGGTCAGGACTATACGGTAGGTGCGGCATCATCGTCCACAGTCCGTGGTCTTCAATATGTGTGTGGCCTGGTGCTGTCGTTTTGCAAACGGAATGCTTCCCAATTCTCTGGCCTTACACGGGCAATCAGAGTACTGACACATCTAACTCTACGCGCATTTCATTTGCCGTCATCTGCCGATCAGTGAGGTTGAGTTGATCAAGACGCACTTTGCTGTCTTGCATTGTGGCAGTCCATGGGCGTCTGGAGCGCACTTTGTCACTCACATCTCCGTCGCCATTCTGAAATCCTCGAACCCTTCTCCTAACTGTGCTGATATCAACTGCATCGGCTTCTTGACTTTCACCAGGCGCCAGTATATGATGATTGGTTCAATTTTTTTCTGTATCTAGGAATTATATGATGCATCTCTGCTTCTGATACACGTCCATGATAGGGATTGCTTTCTTAGAGTGTTACTCCGCCAATATCTGCAACAGAGAAATGAAACTATGAAGGTATGAGTGCATATAAGTTCAGTCATCATAACCATGCAATTTGCAATCCCCTCGGATCTCTTTGGGTAGAATTAATAATAGGAGGCATTACTTTTAAAAAACCACCCTCGAAACTAAATACCAACCCAGATTACTTTTCATAGCTCTCGCTTCTATCCGTCGCGACTTCCCTTACGACCAGAAATTGACACTAATTACATTAATAGTAATTAAGTAAAAACAATAATATTTGTCAAACTACGTCGAAAAAGTACTTAGAAAGTCAAAATAAATCACAAAGCGTACATGCAAGTGCAGAGTTCTTTTGCGATTGCTTCTACTGTAATTACACTGGGTTTATTTTTGTACTGATAAATTTCAACCATAGGTAGAAAAACTCAAAATAAATTGATTTTCTACTACTACTGACCAATTCATACTCAGACATTCAAATCGTGTTTTTAATAACGTTAAAACCTTATTAATGAATTGCTCAGCTTGAAACTGCAGATACTTTTCCAAACCGTAAAATACTTGCAGTTTTTATTATAAAAGTATTGAGAACTACTATAGTGGAGTCGAAAAACGTGCTAAACTATCAAAATTAGCTCTAACATCGGCGCGCACGTAGTATCCTACTTACAATTTTAAATTTCTTTAAGTCATTATAACTAAAAAAACTAAGGATTTTTGGGTATTATACCGTTCGTGAAACCGATTTAGTTTGAGTTGTTTAACCTATGGCTAAAATTTGTCAGTAGAAAAAAAATATAAACCTGGTATATCTCACAAAACTTTCCTTTAAATCGAGGATTGGATTATGTACAGCATGCCTATTTGAATCAATCGTATGACCGGCCTTCAGAATTACCAGCAACATATGAGCGTGACCACGAACTTCTATTGGGTCTTGACTGTGGTACGTATTCTTTTGTAGCTGATAAATTCATAGCAACATCCACTTAGTCTTGTTAAACTACAAAACAAAAGTTTATCAATTGATTGCTAGTTCACGTGCTTTCCGTGGCATCCCATTTCATGTCTCAGTCATAGATACATTACAAAAAGAATGTTTTGCCTCCTACTCCTCAACAATTTTAAAGCCTAGGTATGTTGCTGTAGCGAATATTATTTTAGAAGAAAATGTAAAGAATCATTTAGCAGAAGAAGAGTCCCCGATAAAATACACCTAAGTTATTTTATAATAACCAAAGATGTTGGAAACAAGAGGCATTTCTTTCATCGCTTCAAGCATCAATTTGGAAAAGTATTTTCTGCCACCTATTCATGGCGGCGTGGATCACCTATAGTGATATGCAAATGAAGACAAGGCAGCAGTATGGTTTACGTAGCCAGTTCAGTAAATTTTTCCATCATTCCAGGAAGTAGTGCCATGTTCAATTGCTGGTAATAAATGATCAATTATTTTTCACCGCGAATAACGTAGTACGTATATTCATCAACATTATTTATTAGAGGGCCCATACGTCAAAAGTTTGCGATTAGGCTTTTTTTTATTGTTCCCTGTATTTTTTCCCACCTCTCGCTTCACTTGACACCATAAAGGACTTAGGCCCGTATCTCTAACTGCCTTAGCAATCTAACCCGTATCTTCACAAGTGCTATATTTACTGACTAGGGTATTCTTTCTAGAAGCGTTTCAATTTTGTGCTAAGGCTAATCAAAAAATTTCTTTTCCCAGGCTGGGAGACCATTGAGGCGCACGCCGGTTTGGCGGATGGCGGAGAAGCCCGAGCCCCCAGCCAGTCGGCGGCGCTCCAGCCACCCGAGCCGCTGCCAGGCGCCACCTATATAAGACTGGCGGCAGGTCCCTTCCCCATGCCCACTTGTGAAGCCGACGAAGCAGGTCACCTGGTGCCTGCACTCTCCGGCTTCACTTGCATCGACACCAATTCTCCCAGCGAGCTTGCCTCGTCTTGATTTATTTCCCCATGTTGTATAAAAAAAAACCTTACAAAAGGAAAGAAAACTTTACAAAAGGAAAAAAAACTACGAAAAAAAAGCTGACTGCAGGGTGCAGAGCACGGCCTTTATTATGGCAACCAGGCCCTTGCGTTGCTCTCCACCTGTTGCGAGTGTTGGTATGGGCTTGGCATGGAGTCCAAGTCTGCAATAGTACCTCACTCGCAACTGCAGAATGAAGCTTAAACTGCAGGGTGCAGAGCACGGCCTTGGTTACGGCAACCAGGCCCTTGTGTTGCTCTCCACCTGTTGCGAGTGTTGGTATGGACTTGGCATGGAGTCCAAGTCTGCAATAGTACCTCACTCCCAACTGCCAGAAAAAAAAATGGTTGCCGGCCACAGTCAAAGGCGTGCTTGGGGCTTTTGACCTGCTTACAGCCCTATACTAGGGTGGGGGCCGCCAAACCCAGGGGCTCGAGACCGACCAGGGACAACTGCCTCTGGGGTCGCGTTACCGTTAACCCCCGGGCAAAAATCCTCAATTATGATAACAAATGTTAACTTCCAGGAGCCTAGCGACATTTTAAGCTCCCGGTGGCCAGATAACCCGTCTGCACCCTCCTTAATGTATAAGCGTACACTACGTGCCTCACCTTCGCCCTCCTGGGTTGGGGGGGGGGCGAGGGTGAACTCACCCATCCCCTTCTGTAAGAAGAGGGGGGTGGCCCCACTTCCCTTATCAACTGTGGTAGCCCACCCCTCCCCCACCCAGCTGGGTAGGGGGAAGGGTTGGCTGCAACCGTGCTACTAATCTCATATCTCTGTTCCAGATAGTCTGTGCAGAATGGCGTGTTCACATTGTGAAAAGTTTGTAGGCCCCGAATGCTATGCACATTCTGAATGTTTGTCGGACAGAAACACGTACGCCTTCTGCCCCGCATCCTGTAAGACCTGCATTAAACTCGCTCTCGACATTTTTCGGGACAAAAGTTCCCTTGCGACTAGAACCTGGAACAACCGCCTCAGCTACATCAAAACAGCGAGAAAGTCCCGAGCGATCAAGAATGATATCAGTGACCCGCTGCGCGCATGGGGTTCACAAGCGGAACAGAGAATTTTCGGTAGCATCAAGGACTACGATGCTAAACATCCCCAATATTTCCCTAAGGAAAAAGCCGTCGAGGTGCTGTCCGCCCTCGTAAAAATGGGCCCCGGTTACGGCGCATCGTTAGTGGAACTAATGCGACTAGCCCAGGATTCATCACCTAGATCGTTCTCACTGGCTCTATTCGCTCCCCGGCCTCCACTGCTTCACGGCACTCGCGCAAGCACACCTCCACAAGGAGTTCAAATCACCTCGAACCCCGACCTTCACCCATGTTCTCTCCCAAAGGCACCATACGATCAGCGGGAACACCCCCAAGAATTGCATCCCCTTCTGCATACCCAACGCAGGTGAGCATTATAACGAGTTAGCTGATCGCCTAACACTACATACGTAGGATTAACTACCGTCGTAGCCATGGTTCCACTCTTACCCTTGTTTTAATTGGGCAGGCACAGGGCTCGACCAGCCCCTCGTACCCTCCGGCGACCTCGCCACCCTCAACCAGTCAAGCATTGATTGAATCCCAATCTGAGGTGAGTGCTTCCAGCAAATGCGAAAACCTCACACAGGTAGGGGCGGGTATTTCCGACTGGCTGCAGGTAGTTAAGCCAACTACAGACTTTTGTAGCTAAAGGTAGATAGTTCCGTTTAAGGCACTGACACTATCAACCCATGGGGTAATCCCTTCGCCTACTAATATAAACTTCTGGGCAGGGGTCGGAATCTCCAATGACAGCGGTCTCAGACGCATCCGACAGCATGCAATCACTGGACCCGGCGTCCGACGACGCCTCATCACCCCCCGACCCGGCCTCGCCGCCGGACCTCTCCGACTACAGGGTCCCCTCGCCTCAGCCGGCAAGGGCGCTCAACAGCCCCCAGTCGGTCCCTTCCCCGGCGGATGCCCCCACATTGCAAGACGACTGGTACTACATATCATCCAGGGCCATTGTCAAATCAACAAACCCCGTTGGAAATGCAGTTCACCGGGAAGCTCTTTAACCAAAATCATTTCAACCTATCCTCTACCATCCATAATTCAGCTACGTGCCCACTCATTTCCCCCAAGAAGGGGGCGTTGGAACACGATGACGTCCGTCTTCTCATCGCCTCGAGCAGACAATTCGATCCCGACTCTGAAACCTTCCCAAAAGCATTCTTTGCTATGTCCAGGTTTTTGGGCACCATACCAAAGGAACAGCAATGTTGGACACCTGACCCTAAGACCCAAAAGGTAACGGTATCCTCCAAGTCCAAGTTCGACAACAGGCAGAGCCTTCAAGAGGACTCCCGCTTACGAGGGGAGGCCTACCAACCACTAGCCGTACACGAGACCATTCACCTCGCCCAGAGTATCCTGGCGGCCTCCCGGGACGCTAAGTCAATCACGGAACTAGCGGAAAGAGCCGTATTGGCTTCGCGCGTTCTGGAATCCTGTCTTCCATACCTGCAAAACGAGGCCCACTCACGCCTCGCCCGTTTTGTTGAGCACCGCAAGAAGCTTCGTAACTTTGCGTTAGAAGGGATGTTTCCCCCGGCCGTAACTGGCCCGCTCAGAGACGCGCCTCTGTACGCCCCGGATGGCGCCCGATTCCCCAAGGAAGCGGTCATATTGGCAGACCAGGTGGCTACGTCAACCCATTCAACGTCCTTTCGGCCTGCGAAAAATTCCCCTCCCGATTCCAGAAAATCTCAGGCCTCTAGGAGAGCCAACTATGGGAACTCCAACCCTCCACCAACCAAAGCCAAATCAGGCCCGCGATGGCAACCACAGGCCAAACCACGCGCCTCCAGCATCCGCCAAAGCTCGAAGTCAAAGCCGCCGACTAACCGACCGAAATCAGCGAAGGTTGTGCACCTTCAGCAACCTTCGCGAGCAAACAGGCCGACAGGCCCCCGAGTCGGACAGCCGGCAAGACCACCTACGGCTCCAAACACCTCGAACGTCCCTAACCTACCTCCAAAATCAGGAACTAAATACTACGATCCCACGGTTAGAGCTCGCACCAGACCCCAACCATACTTTGACCGCCGAGTATGGATTAGGAAATGACTACGTGGGGGACGGTTGGGCCTCTTTGCGCACCAGTGGTACCAAGCGACCCCCTGGCAGCATCACACAATAAAAAGGGGCTTCCATTGGGAGTGGGCACCCGTCCCTCCTCCGGTGGCCATCCCCTCGCTCAAACAGGACCACTACCCCCACTTCCACCTCATTCAGGAACTCATCACAAAGGGGGCTGTTCGAGAGGTCCCACTACAAGCATGTTTTTGGTCTCCCTATTCACGGTCCCAAAGATGTCCGGGGAACGCCGATTAGTTCTCAACCTCACCGCACTGAATCGCTTCATCAGAGCACCAAGCTTCCGCATGCCAAGTGTTCGCAGCCTGCGCAGATGCCTTCCTCGGGACACTTGGCTGGCATCTATAGACCTACAGGACGCGTACCTCCAAGTCCCCATCCGCAGGAACTTGCAGAAATTCCTGGCCTTCACAGTCAACGGGATTTTTTTTTTTTTACCAAGTTCTTCCGTTCGGACTCAACGCAGCCCCTTGGGCGTTCACGAAGCTTTGTCGCTTTCATCTTCGCTTGGCAACCGCTCAAAACCTCCAGGTGACTGCTGTTACGGGGTGTGTAAATAGAGATAAGCGTGGTATATGTCCCCAAGGGGCGAGCTATTCCCCAACCTACCTAACTAAAAGACTTAGCGATTGGGATTCATACGGCAGCTGGATCAGTAAAACACACGTAAAGATCTGAAAATATATTGTGAAAAGAGCATGAAAACTTAATACAAAGAGGAAACCACATGAAGGCAAGAATTAATAAGCTGTTTTGAATACAAATTTGAACTATAACTGATACCGGTCATCATTGAACATTTTACAAGTACTCAGGAGATTATCTATGTTTAACTTCGACCGTAAATATTTGAAAGCTTGAGTACCACGGGAAACACAAATGAATCAGTCGAAATAATGTGCCAGGTGGCAAAAACGGTGCTCTCAGACGGCGAAGATATAATA